>JBBPRK010001339.1:0-12995 GCA_038093075.1 Boletus patriciae | reverse complement strand
CTACACCGTGTCCGAGATCGCGGCCGGCTTCCGCGCGATGGATGTAATGGTGGCGCAATCACCGACTGCGACCCAGAAGGCCGCGTTCGAGCGCGTGTTTGGGTGCCGTTATGTGAAGAGCACGGTGTGTCGACATCGTGGGGTGTACCGCAAGGCGGATCCGAGCGTGAGGAACTTGTTCGAGGCGATGGGCAACGACGAGCGCGCCGTGTGGGGTGAGTTTGTGAGGCGGGTGGAGGGACGGCCGGCGATGGGCAAGGGGAGCGGGTCGGGTGATGAAAAGGGGCTGCAGGACGAGACGCCAGGTGCGCTAGGCGTACAGAGTCCGGGGATGGGGCAGGACCAGCAGGGTCAGACGGGTTCTGACCCCATGATCGCCCCGATGGGACACTTGGCGATGCAGTCAGGCAAGTGAGGCGGTACGCGACACGGTCAGTGAGAAGCTCTGCCTGTGCCAAGGATTGCGACAGTCCCCGGACGGTGCGTTGCGTACGCGCGTATGTGGACGGTGAGGCTGACCTTTTGGTTCTGCGCAGGACATCCAAGTCTCGTACAATCTGGTGCGTACGCCTGCATATGCATTGGGATTCATTCGGTCTCGGTAATTTATGTTCCCGGTCTTCGAGTGCTTGTCGGTACACGGTTCGTACCGCCTCGTCGATGTTGTGGTTGCGGTATGTAGCACAGGTAATGAATAATCGTTCTCTCCAGTAGGCTCGGGCCCAGGGAAAGCCGGGCCTGAGTGTTACCGGCGGTGGTTGTCTGCACGCTATGTTCAGAAATGGCTGGGCCAAATGGATTGTTATAAACAAGATCTAATGCCGGAATCGGAATTACAGCGCACATCATATGTATCGACATACGCGTACTAGTGTATAAAAATACAATCGGACCAGTATCAATCAGCGAGGAATTCCGACCAAAGACTTTTGGCAAGAGAACGGAACAGCACGAAATGCTTCAAAGCCTCCAGCCTGAAGTCAGGCATCTCCATCCCTTCGTCCAACTGCCTTCTTTCTCCAACCACTGCACATTTCCCGACTTCAGTCGTGTGTTCAGGGCATTGGCCCCTCTCCACGGCCGTACTGAGCTGTTGTGTCACAGGGACGACATAGAAGACTGGCCGAGTGCCAACCATCGCGAGGCAGGGAATCGACATCCTGTCCTTCCTCTCCATACCAAGGTGAGTTCTGTTACGATTGTTCAACTGAAAGGCTGCAACAGCTGCTGCTACGATCTGGGGCTCTCGATCTTTGGCACTGAGCTCAGCAGTGCCCTCGTGAACGACAAGAAGAACAAGGGACGTGTCGTGATGGACAAGACATGTGCCAGTTTGAGCTGTTTGCATGGGTTCTCCACAGATATGGAGAGGTGTGGTGCAACGTGAGCTCAGCACAGAGCCACGCTCTTCGAAACCGAGCATATGCAGCAGTTCCTGAGCAAAGTCGTGGACTGCAGATGTTTGACCTATAAAGGGGGTGATGACCCCTATAAAATGGCTTGGATGAGTGACATACCTGCATCGGGGATCGAGGCAAGATCTAGATATGTTAATAAGTGATGGGTTTCGTCATTTGCAGCTTTGCTGGGGACAGTGACATTCACGAATTCAGGATCAATGCCTGTGAGAGTGGCTGGAAGATCTTGGCCATCGAAGAAAGCCCTGGCTGATTGGTTTCGAATCACGATGTTGTAAGCCTCCAGATCCTCGGAAGTCCAGTTGCTACCGGACTTGGCTGATCTGATGATGCCGGACATAGTTGTGCCTGAGAGCTTGAGACTTGGTGGATGATACTTGCGAGACTCGGACTCCGAGTGTTGCAGACACAGATAATGGTACAGTTGGTGAGCAAGATAAGATAGGGTGTTCGAGCGAGCGCAGACGAAGGATGAGAGACGGGATCAAGAAAGATTAGAGTCACCCCTATACTACTGTCTTATATATGACTCTAATCTATTGGTTGATAATCTATAGAAGTGTATTGGGACTACACTTTTGTATTCGGCTTACTTATAGTTGTATTAGCCACATTCAACAAGGTCTGATCTCCATAGAAAATGACACGTCTGATCACCGCAACTAGGATACCCCATCCAACTTGCCACTTGCCACCATTAGGAACGCATTCCCCGAGAGCTCTATTGATGATTCGGCAAAAGCTTGCAATGGCGGAAGTCGGTGGAACGCACCAGTGGGGTTTGTCCTCTGCAATGTCTTAGTGCACGAGGAACACCAACTATTACTCATGTGTAGTACACGTAATGAATTTCTCTTTCCATCACACCATGACAGAGCCCGAGTCGACTAGGAGTAGGTTGCTGCAAACGCGGCAATTCAAGGACAGCGTGCACGACTATGGCAAGTAGTACAATGTCCACATCCGTCCGGATTCTCATCGACCTCGTCCAGTCTCGTTTTCGCCATGGATATGCTCTTTTATCGATACGTGCGTACCACACCCAAATCTGGCGTGCAAGCACCTCATCGCACGTCTAGAAAACACTTTCAACGCCTCCGGTACATCAAACAGCTCGGTCTCACGTATTATGTCTTTCCCGGTGCCTCGCATAATCGGTTCGAACACTGTCTCGGTGTGTCTCCAGATTCGACACACAGCGAGCGCTGACTGACAGTGGCACGCACGTTGCCAGGCGTGGGGTACCTCGCCCGACTCATGGCGACCCACCTCAGAGACATGGACAACTCGCTCGGTATCACCGACCAACACATCGAGTGCGTCGAGTTGGCAGGGCTCTGTCACGACCTGGGACATGGCCCGTGGTCCCACGTCTGGGACGGCATCTTTATCCCCGCGGCGCTGTACGTCCGTTCCTACGCGTGTTCTTTTACTCTTCTTACGCCCGCGCGTGTTCGGGAACCCGTGCACGCGGCAGACCAAACAAGAAATGGAAGCACGAACACGCGAGCGAGATGATGTTTGACGATATGGTGGAGACGTATCAGCTCGAAATCACCCCCGAGGAGGCGACCCTCGTCAAGGCACTCATCGCTGGGGACAGGAAGCGTTGTCCGTACGTCCTCACTCTCCCCCTCGTCGTTCCAGATCGTGAATGCTGACGACGATGTCAGTCTCGGCGAGACGATGCCGTTCTTGTTCGAGATCGTGGCAAACCAGCGCAACGGACTCGACGTGGATAAGTAAGTCGTCTGCGTGATGCTTCTTTCTTCGCGAGTGGTAACATGCGATATGCTAGATTTGACTATATCATGAGGGACTGTCACGCGGTGGGCGATAGAGGCAACATTTCTATTTCGAGGTGCGTGCGCAGACATGGTCTCCTTCGAACGCACATGGACACGCATGCCTCGTGTCTCGTACCTTTCCCAGGCTCATCCACTCTGCACGCGTCGTCGAAGGCAAGATATGCTATGATATCAAGGACGCGAACCAGATCTACGAACTGTTCTATACCCGGTTTTCCCTCCACAAACGGGTTTATAATCACAAAACCAGTGCGTCTTGTATGTGGCCTCTGTCGTGCGCACGGGCTCATAGATACGGGACACAGCCAAAGCGATCGAGTACATGGTTATCGATGCAATGCTCGAGGCGGAGCCCTACCTCAAGATTGCAGACCACGTCGAGAATCCAAAGCGTTATGTCTATCTGACGGACAACCTCCTCAACAAGGTCGAAGAGTCGACGGCAGATGTAAGCCCTCGTCCTTTGTCTGCACGCACCGCATCACCCCAGCGCACACACAGGAACTCGAACCCGCCCGCGCCATCATTGAGCGCATCCGTACGCGCGACATCTACAAAGTCGTCGACTACAAGGTCTTTTCGTACGCGGACAAGGCCATGATCAAAGCCAACGTGACGCCCGAGGCGATCGTCGCGGTCGCGACATCGGGCGTGCTGACGGGCGTGGACGAGGAGCTGGTGGCGCAGCTCAAGCCGAGTCATGTGGCCGTGACGTGTGGGTTGCTGCACTATGGCAAAGGGGAGCAGAACCCGCTGGACGAGGTGACGTTTTATTCCAAGAAGAAACCCAACGGTGCGTCGTGTCGGGGCTGTCGTCCTCTTTCGGTTCGACCGCGTTGACGTCGTCGTCTAGAGTGCTTCAAGGCGGATTACAGCGATATTTCGCTGCTGATGCCGTCCTCGTTTGCAGAGGTCTGGTTGCGGATCTATACCAAGGATGGGATATTTCACGGGCTCATCCAGGCGGCTTATCGCCATATCTTGAAGCACCTCGTCTCGTCGGAGCCTCACGGCGTGGCCGCGCAGACGGAAGAGGCGCAGGAGGAGGGGTTCGACCCGGACGTGTTGGCTGGTCCCGCTCCCGCGGTGGTGGTGGGAGGCGAAGGTGACCTGGATCTGCGTCCGATCAAGTTGTGGCGACCGGGGTCTCCGACGCTCGGCGACAGTCCGTCGACGCCGCGTATGCTCGGGCGTAATTTCAGTACATCCTCGGTCGCGTCTGCGTCGGGGTTGGGGTTGGGGTCTGCGGCAGCGGCGGGGGGCTCGCGGTTGTTGGGGAGGACGCCGAGTTTTTCGGAGAATCAGTTCACGGCGGTGCCGCCCAACTTTCGGGGCGAGTCGCCAACGCGCAAGCCCAGGAGCAAGCGGGGGCGGGTCGTGAGCGATATTTTGGAGGGTGGGCGGCCGAGGAAGAGTGCGAGGATGTCTGACAAAGGTGCGGATGCCTCTTAAGTCTGGTTTGCTTGAGGACTTCTTTTCTGCCTCTCCTTTGGTATGTTCGGATTCCGGGTTCAGCATTTTTTATCACATGGCTAGGATACAACTAGCGAGCATTCCGTTACATGGTATCAGCTACATATTCCCCATTGCTACACGCTCATCTTCATTGGTATCGTCGGATGCGGATCATATCCCTCCACTATAATATCATCGTACTCAAACTTGTCAATATCATCGATCTCTCGCGCAAAACGGATCGTGGGGAAGGGTTTTGGTTCTCGTTGGAGCTGTGTTTGGAGTGCAGTGATGTGGTCCTTGTAGACGTGAGCGTCTCCGAGCTGGATGACGAGCTCGTGCGGCTCGGTGTCGGTGACGTGTGCGATCATGTGTGTGAGGAGGGCGTAGGAGGCGATGTTGAAAGGGATACCGAGACCGAGGTCAGCGGAGCGTTGATACATGAGACACGAGAGCCCGTTTTTCCCATCCGGGGTCGATGCCGTGTGCACATAAAACTGGCACATCATATGACACGGCGGAAGCGCCATCTCTGGGATCGCTGTGTTCCTCCGTCAATCGCCCTGCACGTTCCCATCAGACGCGACGATCGCTCACCCGCTGGATTCCAAGCGCTCAGAATGATCCGTCGATCGGTGGGCTGACGTCTAATCTTGTCGATGCATTCCTGGAGCTGGTCGACGCCCTGCCCTGTATAATCGGCGTCGCAATCGACGTACGGTGCGCCGAAATGACGCCATTGGAACCCATAGACGGGGCCCAGATCGCCCTCACGGCGGTGTCCCAACCCGCGGGATTCGAGGAACGCCTTGGAGCCGTTGCCGTCCCAGATCTTGACGCCGCGCTGCGAGAGGAGGGTAGAGTCGGTTTTTCCGCGGATGAACCAGAGGAGCTCTTCGACGATGCCGCGGAGGTAGGTGCGTTTGGTGGTGAGGAGGGGCAGGGATGCGTGGGTGAGGGAGAAGCGGAGGGCGGGAGGTGCGAAGAGGGCGTGTGTGCCGGTGCCGGTGCGGTCGTTGCGGGGTTCGCCGTCGGTGATGGCGCGCTGGACGAGGGCAAGGTACTGGTGCTCTTCGTGGGTCATGGTGGTGGTGGGAAGGAAAGAGACGCGACGCGACGCGCTGATTATGTCTACGCGTGTGTCACGCAGCGCACGTGATCGATGTCACGTCACAGGTCTCCACTGGCATGCGTCGATCCAAGGACCAGACTTACACTAGATAGTAGCCGACAGCACCATCCCGTTCGAACGCATAGGCTTATCCACCGTCTGCATAGAAACAAATTCTCTTCTCAGTCTTGGAGAACGCCCTCGGCCCACAGACAACGATCTCCCCGACGTACCCACCGTCTCCCGCCTCTACTTGCAAACCCATCTCCGCCAACGGCACGCCGACAGGGGCGGGGTCCTCTTCGTGTGCGGATCATCCGAGTTGCGTAAGCGAGTCGGAAAGGGGATCGCTTTCGATTTGGTCCAGAAGTTATTGTGAAACGAAGTAGAGACGACCACGGGAGCTAAAACGAAACACACATAGGTTTGCGCAGCAGAAAACACACGATAATAGTGATGGCGCGTAAGTACGCGGCAGAGCATGACAGACGCCGTTGCCACTCAACCGCCAGCGATCACTGCTTAACAGAGATAAGTGGTAGCTTTGTTCTTGATGAAGTGCTCTATAGACTACGTAGGATCCGACGAAAAGACGCAGAAGAAATTAGTGTGAAATGCCCTCCCAAAAAGAGATATGTCAGAAAACAGTTGGCGGGCAGAATCGTTCTGGGCACTCCCCGCGATTGGACCCAAAAAGGACCGACAACAACGTGACAAGTGGCAGTTTGACAGGTAAGGAGCGTGCGCCTAGACCGTCGGGAACGTGACTAACCGAGACTTAGTTCATGTTGTTGACACAATCGGATTGCTCCGTGTCCCCACCTACATATACGAGCTAGTTGGAGGACCTTCATTTCCTCAGCAGATCAGACATGCCAGAATTCCCCCCCGGCGTCAAGCTCATCGTTACGAATGTCCCTCGGATATTTGTTCCACCAGCGCTAACATTCAGTGGAATCAAGCTCTGTGACTTGCTCTGTGACATGTGCACACCCGATTGGCTCTATATCCCTCTAACTCTCGCATCGTTGCCGTTTGCTCTAGCTTGCGGTCTACTATATATCGACCTTTGCGACAGACGTCAAGCTGGGTTGAATGGTGCTTTCCTGGCGCCATCGGTACCGAGTAAATGGCCGGGTGGCCTGGATTTGCTTATTGCGAGTCTCCGAAACTTCAGTAATGGATACATGGGTATGTACCACATGAAATAAGTGGGATGGTTCGCTCACCATCCAGCAGGAGAAGTAATCGAACAACAGTGCAAGGCCAATGGGAATACAATCACCCTCAACATCCTTTGGGAGAAAAAGGTAAGTTGGTCTCGAGCGGCGCCGACCTGTCAATTATTCAACCGGACTGTAGATTTTTACAACCGAGCCCGAGCATATCAAGGCAAGTTCGCCACTCTCGATCAGTGTTCTCATCACGACTATCACCAGGCAATCCTTGCGACGCAATTTAACTCCTTTGCTAAAGGTAAGGTCGTTTACGAGCGTTGCGCTAGTCACCGAGAAGCCATGCCAGGGCCGTTTGTATACGATAGATTGCACTCCCTCCTCGGGAATGGTGTCTTCAATTCAGACGGTAAGAGCAATTTTGGTCGTCTTGTCTGATACTCATTGATATCATTTAGGGGATATATGGAAGTGCGCTGACTAGTAACCACAGATGCAACCACATACTGAAATGTCCTATCCCAGGTTTCATCGTTCAATGACTCGCCCGTTTTTCAACAGGGACCGGATTAGTGACTTTAGAATATTTGAAAAGCATGCTGATGATGCCATAGGGCAGGTGAAAGCGAGGCTGAGACAAGGTTATCCAGTCGATTTCCAGGTCCTAACGCTACCAACATCCCTCGCTGCATTTGCTCACTGCTGGATCTAGGATATGGTATCTCGATTTACACTGGACTCCGCGACGGAGTTCTTGTTTGGGAATGACGTCCGCTCACTTTCTGTTGGGCTTGTTTACCCCCCAAGGTCGTCCCTAGCTGCGGACGTCGCGTTTGAGACCCACCCTGCTAACGCGTTTGCCCGCGCGTTCCTTCAAGCCCAAATGCTGACTTCATATCGAGAACGCTTTGGGAAGTCCTGGAGGTTGTTCGAGTTTTGGAGCGACCGCGTCAGGAAGCACATGCAAGTGTGCTACACCTTCATCGACCCAATCTTGAAAGAAACTTTGGAAAGGAAGAGGTCTCTAAGTGAGGCTATTTTGGAGAAAAATCCGAACGACAGGGAGGTTTCGGAAGGAAAAACATTGCTTGACCACCTCGTCAACTGCACGGAAGGTGGGTGCTTTGGTATCACATATCATTTACCTCGGGGTTATCAGATCTGCAGATCTCAGCGTGATCAGAGACGAAATCCTGAATATCATGATCGCAGGGCGTGATACAGTAAGTGCACATCTCGTGGGCAAATCGTGCGGTGCGTATTTGAACTCGTGCACTCGTTCTGTGACAGACTGCGGGTACCTTGACGTTTGTGATTTGGATGTTGTCTCAGCATCCCGATGTGCTCCGCAGACTTCGTGAGGAGATCCTGTCTGTGGTTGGTCACTCAAAGAGTCCTACATTGGAGGAATTGCGTGAAATGAAATATTTGAGAGCAGTCATCAATGGTACGTCATTCCTGGTCCGTTGGGCTGAAACATTGACTCGAGACCTGTGAAGAAACCATGCGACTATATCCCGCTGTGTAAGTCTCCCTTGTCTTTGCGTTCGAGAGCACAAAACACTGATCGATCCGTTCTTTAGTCCTTTCAACAGTAGGTTCGTCTGGTTGTGTTTCTAATCATGACTTTAAACTTATACATTGCCTATAGAACGAGTACCGCGCCGGTAGTTTTACCTGCTGGCAATGGAGGAAAACCCATCTACGTTCCCGCAAACACCCGGTAAGGAAAATTTGAACTATTATCACTATACTGAGACAAGATGTTCCAGCGTAGTTTACTCCGTCTTCCTTATGCATCGAAGGAAGGACCTTTGGGGGCCAGACGGTGAGCACGTTATCAATTTCCCCTTAACTCCAATGCTTATGCATGCTCTTGCAGCGGAGGAATTCGACCCAGATCGGTTCCTGGATGACCGGCTTCGAAAGTACTTGACACCCAACCCTTTCATCTTTTCTCCATTCAATGCTGGCCCAAGAATTTGTGTGGGTCAACAGGTAGAGATACTATTGCTTAACCCATTTTGCTCTGACGTTCTGATGCCTTGGCAGTTCGCATACAATGAAATGTCGTACTTCCTCACTCGTCTCTTGCAGACATTCTCCTCGATCTCCCTTGCGGAGGATGTGCAGACCCTTGCCCCACCTGAATGGGCCAAGGGTCCCGGACGAAAGGCCGTAGAAAAGGCAATCGTCAGGACCCATCTTACCTTATATGTCCAAGTTGGTGTCGCGAACATGATGGCATCAACGAATACTGACCTCGTGTTTAGGATGGGTTATGGGTTAGGATGGAATAGTCCCGCAGAGACGAGGACACCTGATGATGTTGTTTCAGAATCGGAAACGTGCATCATCCATCCGGCTGGCTGGCCTTGCTGTGGAGATGTGTGCGTACGCACCCATACCGCATGCACTTAGAACCAGGTCTATGTGAATATTTACTTCTGGGAGCGACCTCATCCGAACCCTGGCGTCTGGCGGCAGCACTGCTGGCTATTTGGACTTGGTGATGATTTGTGTAATTACTCCGGGTACCTTTAATTATTCTCCCGCCTCCTTGCAAGAGACTCCGAGTCGGCGTTGATGGAAACAGTAAAACGAGTATCCATCCACGTAGGAATATATCATCGATTCATCATGGGCGCTATGCATTCTTGGCGACATGGAATGTCGTGGCCCCAATTCACTCCTTCTGTAATGCCAAGCGAACAAGGGTCGCGTGAGAAAGGGCCACGTATCATTGTCGGTTGCATCGTCAGCGAACTTGCAGAACATCGTCGAGAAACGGAACCAGAGCAGCCTGAGCCCTCCGTGGGTCATGGTGGTGGTACGAAGGAAAGACCCGACGCTGATGATGGCAACGCGTGTAACGTAGCGCACGTGATTGTTGTCACGTCACACCGGTATCAGGAGGACTATCGGAGTGCGTGGATGGCATGCTCCGACGTGTCTCTGTATTTCGACCTGTCGTCGCGTCGTGCAACTGGATACATACCGGCCATGAGCTGCCCATTCTACCCAAGCCAGCACAAGAAACGTCACAAAAGATCCACAGAGCAAGGGTCAACACGCTCCTCTTTGGCGCAGACAGACTCCTCCTCACACCGCGCGCCGTCACGCTCGAATCCTACCTCATGACCAAACTCTCCGACGCCAAGTTTTACAACACATACCGTTCCATCGCATTCATGCGTCTGATCCGGTTCTGCTTGGAAAGACATTTGTTCGACGTCGCCCTCGCCCTCCATGACCGCATGCTCAAAGAGGGCTTCCTGGCCGTCCATTCCCTCTCTCTCCGCATGTCCGCGCTCAACATCATCCGGAAAACGGCCAACCTCGGGGGAGTCGTCCTCCCCTTGAAAAAACTCTTTGAGAAAGAAGCATACGACGTCCCGGCGTTCATGGACCTCATCCATTACCTGACCGACGACAAACACGCGCCCGGTGCGCTCGTAGACGACCTCGCCCACGCATTCGTCTCCATTCGTCAGATCAAGCTCAGCGAGTGTCCAGACCTCGTCGGTGAGCTCGCCAGCATCAATATGCGTGCCGGTCGTCTGGACGCCGCACAAACCTGGCTCCAAGTCTTTGAAGACGTGTGTGGCGCGCAAGGCGTCCTACCGGACGTGACCCCGTATTCGGACATCATCGGCACCCTCAATGACATCGACCCCAAGAACGGCGACGCGATTCAGGATGTGCTCGTTCGCATGAAATCGGCCGGTGTCTCCCCGGATGCGAGCGTGTTCAACGCCCTCATTCGCGTCAATTTCGTTCAACAGCGGTATCACGAAGCATTTGCACTTTACCACGTTTTCATGGAGAAACGATCTGACGACCTGATGCCTAATGATGTCACCTACAAGATGCTATTCCGTGCGGCAAACTTGCTTAGCCACCCACGCTTATCCCGGAGACATAGACGCCCAGAGAATGCCGTTCCATCCCGAAGGCTCTTCCGAGAGATGCTCGCGTGCGACCTGGAACAGACCAGAGGTCGGCCGTTAGGGCGGTCGACTGTTGTCTCCGTGTCTGCATTCCATCTCGCACTTCGGACATTCATGGCACGCGAGGATTACGCCGCAGCATTCATCACCATCCGCGCTTTGCCCGCGTTTGGTTTTCAACCCAACCTCCAGACCTATCTGATTGTTTTTGTGAACCTCCTCGATCGCATGAAACACGAGGCGAATCTCCCCCGCCCAGAAGGCTCCTACCGTCTCGTCGATTTCCTCACGCACCTCCGCCCCAACGAAGATCCAGACTTACACACCCTCCTGGATCGTATCCGACAGCACCAGCCCGCGTCCGAACCCACCGACTCATCCTCTGTCGGCACTAAAACCATTTCCCATCTCCTCAGTCTTGGGGAACACGCTCGGCCCACAGACGACGATCTCCCCGACGTACCCACCCTCCCCCGCGTCCCCTCGCAAACCCACCTCCGCCAACGACACGCACAGATACCGTCTGTTGCGATGCTCACAGGCGCTGAGGACCTCGCCCCAAATAAGCGCGCGTTCTTTTCGCCCGCCCCTCTTGCGCGGATCGTTCACAAAGCGCTCCTGGGTGAGTTGTTCCGCAAGGCTGTGCACCGGGGCGCAGACTGGGATTGGAAGGGCGCGGCGGGGCCCATTATCGAGGAGACCCAACGGGAGATGATTCCCGAAGGCGTCGCGTGGGAAACAGATGTGTCGGAGAGGCGGGCTGAGAGGAGGGAGGGGCAGGGTGTGCTGCCGTTTGCGGCGGCGAGGATGAGACGCAGGAGACGGAGCGCGCGCGGTGGTCGGGAGATTGCGCTTGACTTTTGAGAGTTAACTTGGCGAAAGTGTGGCGGGGCTGGGCGGGATCGTGTTTTTGTACATCTGACGTACTGTGGAACTCGGGATCGCTGGCTCGTAGTTAGATTTAGGCTTTGTCTCGAGGATGGGTCGAGATCCTAATGGCATACAATCAAACGCGCTTCCGATCGAGGTGCCTAATGATATTCCGACTGATGCGGAGCGAACAAGGAATGCGTGAAACGAAAAGGGACCTTGTATCGCTGTCGGTTGCATCGTCAGAGGTAGAATTTCCTGATGGGCCGACGAAGAAGACGAAGTACTTGATGAGATAGGCCGTACATATACCATATTCACGCAAATAGGGAGTGCCATCGACAGTGCGAGAAGCACGATCGAGATCGATCATCGATCATCGATACGAGAGGATGAATATAAACTTATGGGTTTTTTAATCAGGTCCTACTAGAAGCCCGTCCAAGAGGAGACCGCCCTGTTTCACCGGGTACTGGCGATCGTCACCAGGCCCCTCTCCGTCTTCCGTGTCGCACGTTCTCTCTGCATGCGACGTCAAGTCGGACAGTCACGTACCTACACCGAGCGTGGGGAATAAAGTAATTCGTTCCAGGGCGTTCCTGTATCAACGCGTTCGCGATCGCCTTACCGATCGATCGACGCACCCACGCAGTTGAGCCCGGGTTGAGCGTTCTTGAAGTTGTCTGCTGTCAAATATCGTTCCACAACTTGAATGTGTGCATGAAGCTGCCATCGTTCGTCGGCCTTCAAGTCGGAAAGCCGTTCGACACGCCGCCGCTCTAAGGACAGATATTGTATCAAGGATACAGGTAGGGATCGGACGTCGCTACAACTTCAAGGTCACCGGGTAGTGCCAGTGACATGTTGTGAATCAGCCCCTCGGACTCCCACGGTAGCCACTGGGGGAGGCTTTTTTGCTGCAAGTTCAGTCAGCCATAGTAGAGTATGCCTGCTCGACCCCCGGCAGCTCTACCGTAGCCTCTACGAGTCACCCACCCCGACTGTCGGACCGACAGCCGTGATTTTCTCGCACCAATTTTTTGCATCTTCATGAAAAAGACCGCACCATTATTACTGTAAGTAATGGATTCGTTCAACTTGGTGGCAGTAAGAAACACGTCAAACATGCTTTTCGTGACCGACGAAGAAACGGAGCAGTTTGGCAAGTGTGCCTGTGTGGTACTCATCGAGAGTCATATTGCCCTCTA
>JBBPRK010001338.1:0-12998 GCA_038093075.1 Boletus patriciae | reverse complement strand
ACTTTGTCCCGTTTTTATGTGAAATATTTCGATAAGCGGCATGGTTTTTGAAGAACTCGGATTCTGAGTCGAGAGCATCCGTCATACTCTTTTCAGAGATGATATCTTGCTGGCTTCTGTTGACAACGCCAATGAAGCCTAATTTGAGGGGATATACGCGTCCGGTAAGGATATCAAGTGCATTCGTTCCGGCATCCATAATGTCGAGTTTCGTCAAAACACCTAGCGTCCGACGGCCTTGGGGGTCAACACTTCGTGCAAGCTTCAGTGAGTCAGAGTTAGCAAGGTCGACGTTGGCGGGAGAGACGGCAAGAATGACACTTTTAAATATGTCAATCACAAATAAAAAGCAACAATTTCCTACCCACCTGTTCGGTGTTGAGATATACTCCGTGACCAGGTTTCTAATCTGGCGTTCAATATCACTTGGTTGGTCGCCCACCGGAATCTTGAACGGGCATTGACTCGGCTACGGAACGAGATACTAACTGTGACACACATACCTTTGTCAGCCCCGGCAGGTCTACCAAGGTCAGATCCAGTACGTTGGGGCTATATATCCGGAGTGAAATCGGTAGCCGGCTAATTCCTTTGTTCTGCCCTGCAACACGGTACGTCTCTTGCTCGATCTCTCGACGGATTTCATTGAAATCGGTGAAGCGCTTGTCGATATGAAGGAATTGTCCCCATTCAGCAAAAGGAGGTGGGCTTGAGGAGGGATCGGGGATGGGCGTGTGGATGAGTTGGAGGACGAGAGGTCTGCGTGTGACAATGCCTTGACCACGGGGAAGGAAATCTCGTCCAACGATGCTATGCGTGAATGTAACGTCAATGGTCGAGAGTGAAGACAAAGGTTGAGACGCACTTCTCCAGTACGCTCGATTTACCCGCTGACTGGCTGCCCACCTGAATGAAGATCAGGGGAGGTTATGTAGGAATGTGAAAGACAACGTACAACCACTAGCTGGGGCATGTCCAGCTCGCCACCTGGACGAAATGATATCACCCGCTGCCCCAAGAGTACGAATATGAGTGGTGGCACGCACCGAGATTATTGAAAGTGTCCTGAAGACGATTGACAAGCTTGATGAGGTCCGAGTCCATCTTGGTGACGATTGAGCTGGAGACGATGATGGCGGGAAGAGGAAGCGGTTTGTCTGAGTCTCCCGAACGCGTGCTGAGATTTACTCCGAGCAGGCGCGCTACGCGTCGTCACGGCCACTTTGCTTTGGCCCTGTTTGGTCTCATGGGTCCATGTAACACCGCAAACAAGAGGCAGAAAGAATCTCGTTACAAACAATCCTTCTAAGTACCATAATCTAGCTAGTCACGACATGGTATCAGTTCAAATTGCCTTTGCTTTAACCAGGCCTAGTTGCAGCATGATGCATGAGATGAGAAAACGAATAACCAGCGACGAAATCACTTACGCTCGACCTCTATAATGGCGTTGGTGAGAATATCTTTCTGCGTCTTCTCGTCCTTGAGGCCAGTCAGGACTTTTGCGATGACGGTCTTAGCGAGTTCTGCCTGTTCGCTTTCCTTCTGCTGCTGCTCGTAGCGGACCCAGCTGTCAAGGACAGATTTAAGCTCGCCGGCCAATACGACGTTTTGACGCTGCACGAAAGCCTCGCTCTCCAATTTAGCAGTCTCCTGCAACACCAAAAATATACTCAGATTAGATCCGACCTATTGTAATAGAATATTAGCTGACCTTTGAAAGGGCAAAGAGACCCTCGGTGAGTGAAACGACGTCTTTCATCTGCTCGACAGAGTTGATACGGTCCTTGACAGCTTGTGTGTGCCCGGCGCGTGCATCATTGAGGACACCCTTGATGCGTTCAATGTGGCCGTTTGCCCAACTCTTGTACGGTTCTTGGATCGCCTAAAAGGCCATCGAATGCATTTGATCACAAATCCCGACATAGTACCACCCCACATACCCGATAAATGTATGCGAAGAGGATGAAAGTGCCGACAGCTACGACAGTTTCCTCGTTCACAACGTAGATTTCTTGGGAGATAGCAGTGGCGAGGAGACCCGTTCCCAGGATAGCCGCACCAGTCTTGGTGACGAGGCCCGGAGAGGAGGGAAGACTGTTAATAATTTCGGAAGCGCGCTCTGCTGGTGGTGGGGGGTTGGAGCTCATCGAACGACTGCATGGATAGCATTACTTTGTCCTGTTCAGCAAGTGAAGCAGATAGACATACGCAGAGATGGCCCGAGCGACATTTGGCACCGCGCGGGGTCGGGCTGTCCAAATGAGCGAGCTATCGCGCAGGTAATGCAACAAAGTACTCACCTGACGCCTTGAGAGAGTTGAAGGCAATCCTGGACGCCATGAACAGGGTAAAAGACAGTAATTGTGGAGAACTTGTCCTCGAGAGCACTTGCAATAGCGTGAGAATAAAAATATATTCCGACTTGCCACGAACATGTATCCGTATTATGTAATTACTCTCACTCTGCCGAGTCTGCCCACTGGCAGGGAATGTGGTATTGACGAGCTGCAACGAACCACTGTCATAGGTATTATCTCAAGGGAGCAGGGCACACAATGGCAGCCCATCCTGCTAACTGGGACCCTCATCTGCCGAGCTTCGCCCGGTTATGTAGACCCACCAATAATCTGTGATCTCTCCCTGGGACCAATGCTGGTCAACATCACCTCTGAACGACAGCCAATTCATATAGAGAGACGACGCAGCACGCCTGAATGCACTCAGTAGTTTGGGGCACCTGACGATAGGAATATCACTGGCGGTCCAGCACACATCCATGGCGGAACGACATGCAGGCGCCTTCGCGCTGTGCCGAAATGGATTCTGTGGAAACCGTCACGGGCTGTCAGCCTTTTCTTCCAGTGTTTGGATACAGAAGGCGAGATCGTGGCTACTTATCGTGCTACTGCAATGACTATATCCAAGGATGGCGAGCTTACCCGGTATGGAATCCCTCGCATTTTTTCCTGTCCATTCACCCGTCGAAATGGTAGTTGGGTCAATCCATGATTGATCTCCTGGTCGCTACTAGCCCTGCATCTACGGACGCCGAATAGAATTCAGCGAAATCCTTTGTGAGCGCTTAGTGGCTCAATCATCCCTTATATGGGTGCGACAGATGTTTCCAATTGTTGTTATCACCGCCCGTATGCCTCACTTGCTGCACGCGAGGAACCCGCCTCAGGTTGTTGTTGGACCCACTGATTGCTGTCGGTTTCCCAATGATGCACCGGTTGAAATCGTGGCCCACATCCAGATCCTTGGTCTGAAAGGGCCTAACTTGACATTGGACCATTTGTAGATCCTGCAAATCCTGTAGATACTGGTCTATCTACACTCCTTCACTCTGCAAAGAATCCCCATCGGATCGCATTCTGGCATCCTAAATATTCGCGAATCGTTGGAAGGCTTTCCGTTGTGGATCTGTCATAGACCAGACATCTTCCCACTTCCCTGCATTCCTGTGTCCGCCGGCCATCAGTAAGTACAACATGGATTGCCTAGATCCCACACGCCGGCTTAGTTACCAACTCAACATTTCTTTTTCGCTTTCACGTCTAAACTGTCCAAACAAAGTCAAGCGCTTGATCTAAAAATAGGAACGCTAAATACGACTACGTTGCTGTTCAACGTTCAGCTCCCAAAGAGCTGGATAGTCTCTCTCTCTGCCGGGTTAAATCCTAGTCGTTCGCAAAAGAAAGCACCGGGGGTACTAATAGGCGAGTAGTATAGTTTGCGACCACTCGTATCCAGTGTGTGATCGTCAAGTATCATACACCATATATCAGCGACAGCTGAGCCCGATCGCATGTCGCCACATTCGCCGGCGGTCACTAGACTCCTCCGACGTACGTTACATACACCATCAGCCACAGCGTCAGCGCACATGGAATCACCGCTCTATTTTCTTATAAGAGAACATCGATGTGAAATTTCTCCACCCAACGTCGGTACCGAGCGCTCCTCGTTTCCAGTCGCAGATCCATCTCTTCCGCACGAAAGAACCCTCACCCACACTAGTACTTTGTCTATCGATCGTTGAGGATCAAGATGCTTCGAACGAAGCAGTCTTCGGCAGCAGTGCTGACGGGGGCCACCGAGACCCGTCCCTTGTGTTTACACGTTTATCGAATCGGCGGAATCTGGGGCGACGACAAGATCGTCAGGGCAGACGACCGAACGACACCCAGGTAAGCCCACCGCAAGTGCCTAGTCGCGATCGCTACGCGCCGCGCGCACGCAACCTGCATCGTTTACATGTTCACCAAAACATGACAGGTATTATTCAAAAGGGACCCGGCATGCAGCGAGCTGGCAACTTGCACTTCATGCTGGCGGTCCGAACGGTGACTTGGTCTGCCACGTCAGGTCTCCGTATCTTGGACCGCCAATGATGGAAGTCGATCCAGGTCCCATTATAATCACCATCACGATCGACGATGGTTCGGAACGAACTGTCAAGGTTCATCGCAAGAAAGGATCCCTTGACACGTTCAAGGGCCTCGACGACAAAGAGTACCGTTGGCAAACGAGTCCGCGGTTATGGGGGAGTAATTTGGAGGTACGTGGATGGTTATATTTGGGCTGGCTGGCTGACTGAGGGTAACGATCTTGGCTTCTGCATTGCATTGGTAGTGCCTGGACTCCCAGGATCAGGTTGTGGCGACTTACCGCATCACGCTGTTTGCGATATCCAAGGACGGAGAGCTCTGTATCCATCAGGTGTGAGAAATCAACGCTAATTTATTTATTCGTTTGGTGAGCTTATTGGGGAGTGTAGTCCGTTCACTCCATGACCGACCTTCTCGTTGCAACTTGCCTTGCTGTGCGGACACCGGATCACTAGATCTGACTGACCCTCTTGGATCTTCTCCGCCATACGTGGTGGACTGGAGCTTTCCTGCCTTGTCACCGACGTCACTATTAGTGGCATTCACATCACTTACCATCATTGTACAATATTAATGCCATACGACTTCACTGTTCTTCTAATCCTAGATCAAGATCGGAAAACACTCATGCACTGCCCAGTAAACCCGGTCTATCCGAGAATCATGCAATTCACAAGAAACAGGGAAATCGTGTCCAAATAGAAAACTTCCTTTCTGTCTGGTCTAACCTTACATCCCCAAACGCCTTCACCACACATGGCGAAATGCCACTCCCCGAAAGGTCTTCCCCAGCTCGAACAAGGTCGCAAGCTGACTATTTCCATCATCAGCGCTGTTCTTCGCCGATGATTCAAGGAGACGACGTCGCATCGCCTGCACTTCCTCCATTGTCAACGTGAGCGTGTCGTTCTCGAACCGTTTCCCTTCAAGGAGCCAGGTGGGATTGTCGTTCATCTTCGGAGAGCCGGTTTGGGGAGCCAAGTCTTTGATCTCTTCTGCAGTTAAATCTGAGTCGTCGGAACTCCTTACTTCATCGCTCGACATTCGGGTCTTGCCATCCACTTCCGGTCCATCCTCGAACCTTTCGCTCAAGCATTGTCGTGCAGGGCCAGCACCTGCACCATCATTGGCATCTGGTCGTCGGGGTGAGACCATATACACACAGACTCGAGCATGATTCGCAAAGCTGATCTTCTTGGGCGTCTTGACCTTGTCATGTTCGGTGGGCTTCACAACCGATAGTATCGTAGCTTTGTCTCCAGATTTCGTGCCATCGGCCTCCGGGAAACGCCAACGTCTGGTGGACGGTGGTAGGTTGGTAAAGTCGATCGTGCGGACAGGTGGCACTTTCATTTTCTGCTGCTTATCAATGGAGATGGCTGGAAAAGATACGTGGGTTGGTTTCGAGAGATATTCGTCTACAGGAAGGAGACAATGTGTTGCAGACGGCCCTTCGTAGGCGAGAGGTTTTTCGGGTGTGTCGGGCGACTGCACCTCAGTCATATACCTCGGACCACGCAGTGCGCTGCCGCCCCCGGTCTGTCCATGTTCCTCGTTGGATTCGTCATCGTCGTGATGGTCTCGGAGCCAGTCAAGGCCCGACCCTCGCATCGCCTCCCTACCGAGTCTTCCGCCCACTGGACTGAACGACGGATCGAACCGAAGCTTGCGTAGTTTCCTCGGCCGCCGTGGCATACCATCTTTATCGAATCCAGAGAATACAAGGGAACCGGTGGGTGAGTCAAAATAGGCTTGTTCTCGTTTACGTTTTCGTGGCATACTTGTCGGGGTACTTGGTGTGTCGGAGGTTTGGGGCGTTGGTCCAAATTCGCCAGACTCGGTGTCGGTGGGTCCTCCTGGTTCGGACAACGGGACATATATTGGCGGTGCAAAGTTTTTGGTCAACTTGTAAGGGGGTTCGGGGACGAACTTGTCTGTCGAGTGGAGGAGCATTCAAAAGTTAGGTATGCACCTAGATCTGAACGCGCGACGGACAAAGGCAAGGCAAGGAGGAAAGAACATCTGGGCAACACAATAACTGCATAAAATGGCCTACCGTCGAGAATATACTCTGCGATGGGTACTTGAAAGGCTTCGTCGACGCAATGCACGATCCAGCCTGCATGGATCACCTACAACACAGTAAACCAATGTTAGTATCAGCGCATACACTCGACCGTATCTCGTGTCCGGCACCATATATGCGCACCATGACGGACTTGGCAAACAACTTCGTTACCCATGGCTCTGAAGGGTCAGTCGCAAAGAAATACCGAGCTCGCGCGTCCAAGGTCGTTCCCGAAGAAATCTCCCCACCGTGTGCCACTTTTCACATCTCCAAGTTAGCTCGGATCAGGCAGTTTCCCTTGCCGCTTGACACTTACCCCATTGCTCTGAGAAAGCCCTTGGGACGCGATTGCTGAAATATGCTGTAATACAGCGTTTTGATCCAAATGTCATTAGCAGACATCCAAACTGCTCACCGGACCCTGAGAATAACCGAGCCTCGGCGCACTTCTTGGAGTGATTGGTTGTCCGAATACCCAGTATTTTCTTCAGTGAATTGACACTAAACATGGAGACAGCTGTTGTCGAGTTGAGCCGTGCGAGGATGACGGCGAGTGACAAGTTCCGAACCTGATAAGATCTGAGCTAAGGACGAAACAGGCTTACGTACGCGACGCACGGGCACAGCTTTCGATTGAAGTCACTCCAAAGTAACTACCGTATTCTAGCACAGACCCCACTCGTTCGGAACACAACAACATACCAATCCTACTGAGAACGACGGCAGAAAAAATCGCGTCTCCACCGAATTAGGCATTCATCTCAAATCACGAGTCCCTGAAAGTCGAGCGGCGCGCTATGGAGGCCAACTCACTCGCCTCAAAGCCACCTCACCATCCTGTCGAAGAGAACACAAGATTCAAGGTACGAGTTGGTTAATTATTTCCTGGATGTTGGTGACTCTCACAGTCCGCTATCAAACTTTGGAAATAATATCTAACGTCTCCCGAACATTGTTCCCCAGGCTCCCGCTCCTCCTCAGCGCAGTGGCTTGCGATACAAAGAGAAGTACGTCTGCAGTAACAACCCGTTCAACCACAAGCTCATGTGCTGCCCCAGATTCCAAGCCCTTCGTGAGAGGTTTGATGAAGTCAATACGGTACGTTGAATCATTTCTCTCCCATCCATTTACCAGTCGGCTCTGTACTGACGAATATCTTGGTTATACACACGGTTCTGAACTTGCAATACAGCAACACGACGAATACCAACGCGACCTAGAACTCGCAAACGCTCGGATACGGAAACTTCAGGTGGAGAACGAGTCTGTACCTCCATGCTCGCTTCACGTGGTTGATTGATGCATATGAATCATTCATTGTTTGGTCTCGTTTAGTCTCCTTCTCGATGCCATTAGCATCGCAGTGCCCGCCACTCCATCATTGATGCATCTCATTCGTCCATCCCCAACTGGCACTTCATCGTCGATGCCAGTGACGTCATACACATATCCACCTTCTATTTCATACACCCAGTCCGTTCCGACGAACGGGCATGGGTATGACCATTCGAACGGAAGGTACCGCGACCGTGATAGGGAGTATGATCGATCCGAGGTGAGCTTCGATTTCTGTTGCTTCGCGCCATCGTTGATTTACTCGTCAGATGGATCCCGTGGACCGGTCAATCGACCCTTCTCCCCATGGATCAAGCGTCAACGGACGACCTTCGTAGGATTTGGATTACCATGCATTCTGGTTTGTCTCGTGTGTATCATAGGGTTTCTCGGTGTTTCTCGGCCTTGTATGATAATCGAAAGAAGTAGGAGATGCTAACTCAGGATGTGCACTCAAAGGATCAGGGGGTTCGATATCCTCAGCTCTTCGGTATGGCTGCATCTCAGTCAAATCCTGGGGCGTACGTATGTATGACCAAATATTCAACGTTATACATTTATCTAGATCACTGTGCTCCTTTAGGAGTAGAATCTAGAGCTCCTTCGAGTCGAACGATGCGGCTCTGCCGGTATCGACGTTCTTGATCGGTCCATGGAACCACTTGCGCGCAGATACCACCCACGAAATTGATGCAAAGATGAATACGCTCATGACGATCACGACAGCGTAGTCTGCGTATATCAGCTCCCAGGCACTCGGGCCAGCGACAACGTTACTCACTCATGCCTTGGGCGCTTGTCGTTTGGGAGGACGGGAACAAGAGTAGTACCACGATGAAGGTGACCCACGACACGGCAACGATGCCTACAGGCATGTACCATCTTCCGAGCGTGAAGAATCCCGGGGATAACGCGTTCCGTCCAGAAGTGATTCGAAGAAAGATGGGCGTCGCATACGATACATACAAGCCAATAACCGATGCCCTAGAGTGAGAAAAGGAATGTCAGTCACGCGCTTCGCTGAAAATGGGTGGTGGCGAAACTGACCCGGCGAGCGAGGACAGCGCCGCTGCGGAGAATCCGAGAATACCACAGATCGCGGCGGAGACCATCACGAACCATACGGCGTTGACCGGTGTTTGCGTGCGTCGGTTGATTTGCTTCCACCATTTCGAACCGGGAAGAGCGTTATCTCGGGCGAAAGCGAAGACGACGCGGGAGGCATCTACCCCCTGGGCAGCCCCTGTTACAAACTAGGCATGCAGTATGAGACTTGGCGTGTCGCTCCCATGTGTGGCCTCGAGGTAATCTCACCTGGACAACGATGATGAAACTCCAGATCGCCAACATACCCCGCTTCCCTAGTACATCCAGGAAGAGTTGGCCCATTGGCAAGGGCAGGTCCGTGGTGAGAAGCGAGGAAACGGATTTCGTCGCAAAGGAGGCTGCGATAAGTAGCAGCCATCCGAGGATTTCGGTGAAAGCCACTCCGAGAATGATTGCAATTGGCGCACTGCGTTGTGCACCAGCGACCTCCTCTGCAATGTGAGCCGCAGAATCATCTGATATATATCAGAAACAGCTTTAGGTGAAGAAGGTGAACGCTCACAGCCTGTCAGCGTCCACATTGGCGCTGTGAATGCCAACAAGAATGCCCAGGCACCTGATAAGATGAATGACACCTCCACCTACCACATAGGTTGTAGGATGACATACTGTTGGCCCACTCGGTGTTATTCTCGAACAACGTAAAGGCATCCTTCGTTGATACCTTGCTGTCACCGGAGCACACGAGCAAAGCAACGATAGCAGCCACGGTAGTCCCCCCTTCGTACATTACTCGTCACTGAAAGTCGTCTCGGAAACCAGGTTGGACGTACCATTCACTATGACATAGAAGAGGTTGAGTCGGGCGAGGACGTTCGTCGCCGCCGAGCAAACCAGACCGTGGCAAAACAAGATTGCCAGCAGAATCCCGTATGTTGCACCTGGACTCAGCACGATAGCCCCATTCGAACCCACCGTGATAGCGGACGTGATCATCTGCGCGCTGTCGAGTTTATCGTCAGACACTGACGCAGTGGCAAGGAAGACCGTGACAAACCATGTAAAGTCTATCGAGCAAACGAGCGTTACCTGACCAGTGATGTTAGCCCACCCCGTGATCCAGCTCGCCAAAGCAGCATATTTCGGGGGTGCTAATTTGGCGGAGAAGTAGTAAAGCCCAGCGGACGTCCTGATGCCCAAGCCCTTTCAAAATGAGATGCACAGGTAATACTTTCAACTCACGGCATGGAAGATACTAGCTCGGCCATGGACAGGGCTACTGCCATCACGAAGAAACAAGGGATGAACCATCCCCACACCATCCCGACATGACCACCTGGCCGCCTTTGATATCATACATCACAACATACGGCAGGAACACACCTGAGACGAGAGGAAACGAGAACGTGGAAGTGACAGAGGCGACCACACCCATAATCGAGATTGCAAAAGCAATCGTTTCTAGCATCTTGATGCCATCACATTAGACGAGACTCTACTGTTGAACGAGCCTTCCGCACCGAGAATTCGCGCTTGAACTCGGCCTTGTAACCGAGTTCTGCAAGTAGTTCATCGTCCGCATTGTGGGGTTTCGGAGATCCTTCGTTCACTGGGAGTATCTGCACGACGCTGATATCGACAGCCTTTTCGTCTTTGGACATTCTAAGAGATCTGATAGAGATGAATGGAAGAAAGGGGGGACAGAGACAGGTAGTGTACTTATACTTCTCACCATGTCACGGTCCGTCGGGTTTTCTATGAAGCTCTGTGCCATCAGAGATAAGGAAAAGATAAAGGGACTACTTTAATAATACCTTCCTTGGGAAACGGACTCCACACTTTGCCGGTGCCACTGGCACGTGAAGAGACAGCGGCCAAGCCTCAGTGTCAATCTGACAGGGTAATGGATGATAAGGACAATCCACCATTCCCACAGAAGGGCAGGAACTGAACGGGAGCCGCCACATAACAGCGAGGAGATGGAGTTCCAGGTATTCCCCCTGCCCAGATGGCGTGCCACCGCCTTGCAAGGTGTCATTGGGTGGTACATGCTATAATCTGGTGACCAAATCCATATGGTATGAGGCAAATCCTTGATAGAGTTGCCAGTGCCTTATATGGTAAGTATGCATCTGATCACTACACTACCATAAGCACTGGCAAGTTGAACTTGTACATTGAACCCACACGATTTGAACTTAATCAATGAGAGATTCCACTGATTCAGTTCTACGTCCGTTCTCAGACGGTGCGTAACTTCAAGTTGTGCACTTCACCAGTTGTGGCTAACCAAAGAGGCTCCGGAAACTACGGCGTTCGACACGTCGGAATGCGAGAGTCCTTCATATGATATCGCCGATCGATCACAGATCTCAGTTGCTTATCGTCGAATAAAAAAAATTACGCTATGGGCATGGTGATGCGTTCTAGTACTAGGTTCATGTTTTAAATTACGCAAACCAGATGGTGACTGTGGGCCGAATGAAAGTGATGGGTAGAAACAACTCGAGATCAATGCAACGGGGGGAGATCCGAGTTAGAGCGGCCTGCGCTACAGGTCATGTGCATCTCCGTGAGGAGGTCAATGCCAATAATGGCGTCTGGGTCTGGTCGTTCGTTTTTGGAATCCATAAACGACAATGCGTACCCCTGAACTCATGCTCGTATAAACGATCATGGTCCTTGCAGGATCATTAATTCAAACGCGCTCGCCGTGTCAACCTCGCCAGACTCCCGGTCTTGTTCCGGTAGCGATTCTGGGAGTTGGTAGGTCATCCAATCATGGACTGACTGCCAGAATGAAATACGACGCGCGTCTATGATTTCCCTGTCTTCATCTTGGTAGACACCCTGCTCTAACTGGTGTCGCGGTATATGTCTTCGGATGTTCAGGACGACCCGTTGTCCGGTGACAGTAAGCAAAGGAATGCAGCTGTATGGGGGACGTCAGATGCGGGTGTAATCAGCCTGAGGGAAGACATCACGTACGCTATGATGAGAATGGACCGCGGGTCCTGGGTGAGTACGTTCATTGAATATTCCAAAAATGTGAGTTCGGTCTCTTACATCTACAAACACGGTCCTGAGAGACCCCGTTAGAACGAGCGACCGAGTGAACCCGAAACCTCAGAGACAACTCACTGGCACAGCAAGGATATTGCACCGATTATACCATTTGTCTGTATGGAATTGTGAATGCATTATCTCCCAGAATGCGTGGCAACATACAATAAAAAATAGGGTAGCTAGACCAAGAGGTCAGTTCACGTCGGACAAATGTTTGTGTGCCCTCACCATCCATGGCTAGAATACGAAGGACCGGTGAACGCTGGAAACCCCGTGTTTCTTTGAAGAGCTTGCCAAGGGTAGAAGCCACCATGAGAAACACCATGCAATCAAGCAATAATCTACAGTTCTCGTCAAGGCAAATATGCTCGGCGTGTTTAGAACTCACTTACGATATCAACGGCATAATCCATTGGAGCAACTAATCGGACGGGGTTCGAGTAAGTGTCTCTAGTTGTACGGATATGCGGGCCACCGTAAACTCACCCTATTCGCTAATCATATGGTGGAAATCATCAGAGGTGATTTTTTTTGGTTGGGATTATGATGGGACTCACAAGCTCCCTCCGAAACACAGATGCCAGTTTTCTCCAGATAAACGAATCGAAAGACTTATCTGGGGTCAGTTACACGTCTGTTGAGAATCGTGCTACGCACTATTGTTCGTGGGGGTCGCTAGGATATAAATTAACAACCCGACGGATGCAGAAAGGTATAACGCGTATACTGAAATCAGGGCAACTGCAGTTCGAAACTTGCACCCCCACATGGCCCACGCCCGTAGTAGAACCAAAACTATATTTTCAAATATCAGGAAAGCACAGCTTGCAGAAAGAGTAAAACCTCACTGTGAATGGACTCTTCAGCAAGGACTGCAAAAAGAGCAATAAACCAAGGAAAGGCCGCGCAAAACTGATGTACGGGTTTGAGATTCTTTGAACTTGTGGGGATGGAGTGGTCTAAGCACCTTTTCCGAACCGTGGCTCAGGAGACCAATTTCCTCGAGTGTAAAAATTGATTGTCCGACCAAGTTACCGTAGCGGTTGAGAAGAAAGATGATCTTCACTGCACGCCATCGCCCCTTCCAG
>JBBPRK010001337.1:0-13003 GCA_038093075.1 Boletus patriciae | reverse complement strand
ATGTTCAAGAGCTGGTGAAAGGTTTTCAGCAATTTAGGGTTGGTAAATTGTCTTTCAATGATGTTCGTGATAAGGTGAGGTTGCTTCTTCATAATTCAAAGCCTCTGAGCTTTCCAAATGGTCATCACTTTGCTAGTGTCAATGAACTGGCCCATGTTCTTTTAGATTCTGTATTTCCCCCTGCATGGACATCATGCCCTTCATATCATAGAAGACAGGTTTGCAATATCAATGATTCTGTACATTTTTACATTCAGTCTGGTTCTGGTCGTTCTATATGTGAATGGGTGAGTCAACAATTACAAATGGATGATCCCCCTGTCTGTTCAATTCGTAATTGTCTTTTTTCTACCCAAATTCACTATCCTAGAATTCCACACCTTATTACCTTTGATGTCTCTTCAATGCCTTTGGACTTTGAGATTTTTAACAAGATTAAAATAATGGGCAACTCTAGAAACACTTTACTGACTCTAAAAGGAATTTTGTACTTTGGTGACAACCATTTCACTATGCAAATGTTTGAGTTGGTTGGTAAAGTTTGGCTTCATGATGGGCAGCACAACACTGGCAAAATAGTTGACAACACTTTTGCTGGCAGCAACTCTAATTGTTTTAATTAATGTGATGGAAAAAGGGCACTGGTTGCTAAATACTGTCACTAGTATTTGGTAGGATTGGACTTGTGTTGCCACTTGTTGGCCCTCTTCTGCTAGTCTAATTGATATTACTGGAAATGTAACACTTGTGGTGACAAAGCTGGCTCAAAAGGAGCTCAAATTCACGGACAAGACAACAACCTTCCAAAACACATTGTTCATGGTTGTCCTGATGCTTCTCCTGATGTACGAAGGGAGGCATGAACATTCATCCTGGACAAAACTCAGGTTTCCGAATCCCATGGCAATGGAACAAGTGCTGTCAGTGCCAGTGCTTCAGACCAGGTTGTCCCTATTGGGAAACAGAAGAAGCACTCAGAGTTGCTCGGCGGTTACATTGACTATCCCCCAACCAACAAGCAGAAAAGTCAAGTAAACTCTCGCCTTCTTCAGTGTGTTGTACATGTTCTCTTTGTGCCATCATTTTCTGACTGTTGTACTAGGTGGTTTATTCATGCCAATATACCTTTTCTCGCCGCAGAGAACCCTTTTTTCCACCTTTTCATTGATACCATTCGCCTGTCATACACTACTCCATCCTGATATGTATTATCACACAATCTTCTCAACAGTGAATGTGTCCGTGTCCAACAAGAGGATACAGATTGGTTAAAGGATCACACGAAGCTCACCCTTCTTCTTGATGGTTGGGAGGATTGCTTGAAGCGGAGCCTGTATGGGTCAGTGGCTGTTGAAGTCAATCATCACCCCATTGTCTTGGCACTTGAGGACATGACGGGAAACAGGGGTTCTGCTGATAACCTCCTTGCTGTCATGCAGAAAGCAATGAACAAGATGGAAATCAGTGACGGGAAGAGCATTATTGCTGTTACAACAGATAATTCCACTGTCATGCAAGCATATCGCTGAAAGTTCCAGGAGAAATTCCCCTGGATTTTGGTAAGTTCTCGTCTTACAAAAATAAACATGCTTTTGAATTTTTGTAGACATTTCTGTGCTTTCTTCATTGTGTCAATACCCTAATCGGGAAAATTGTAGTGTACCCAGCGATGAAGAAGATTATAACACAGACAACCTGCATTGTGTTGTTTTTCACAATGTCGCACTATTGGGGTGGTCAACTCAATTCTAAGGCAAAGCAGCAGGAAATCAAACAACGACTCAAACAAAACTATGAATCTTGGTTCTATGCACTTATTCTACACTGTCTGAGTGTTTTAACATACAAGTCAAGTCCTTTTTGTAAGGCTTGAGGCAATGTAACTGATTGAGATTTTATTTCTAGGAGCCCACTGTTCCAACTCTGTGTTCGGCCAGGTGCTCAGCGGCAAGTTAATGGGGAAAGTCCCATTTGCTTCCAATGTAGTTGAAATTATTCTACATCAACGCGACTACTGGAAACATCTTGAGCAGCTAGTTAAAACTACAAAGTTCATTGTCGACACAATTGGCAATCAAGAATCATGCCAAGCCTCCCTCGCTGACTGTATGCTTGAGCTTATCCGTTGTGCCAAACAGATGTCACAGCTTCCCCTTGATGCCAATGACAATGTGGGCTTTTGGCAACATGCGAAAGCAGTTTTCAACTGCCATTTTCATGCCATGAATACCAAACACCACTCCCTTGCCCTATTTCTCCATCCATTGTGTTGCAAACTCACTATTACACAAGCAGCAAGTGGGTGATCGATTGAGTTCATGATCAAAGTCACACTAGACATTGCAAAACAATGGAATTGGGATAAGATCAAGGCAGTGAAGCTCATCACAGACATACAAACCTACCACCTTGCATGGTCACCATTTGCAGGTGGCACTACAGACGGTCTTGTGTGGTGGGAGCATCTTATCATCAGTTCCAAAGACCATTCTCTCAAAGCCTTTGCGATCACCATCCTCTCCATTGTTCCACATGCCAGCGATGTTGAACATCTTTTTTCTGATCTTGGTAACACTCAGTCCCCTCGGCGATGCAACCTCTCCGTTTCAACCTTTGAGATGCTTGGAAAAATACATGCCAACCTGAATTATCACATACACACCACCAAGGCAGCAAATGGCAAGAAAACTCGATGTCGCCATGCTCATATGCACACTCGAGACCAGCCAGGGATCAATGTTGATGTCACAAAGGATCTCAAAGAAAGATTTACCTGGGTACCTCCACTCCTTGCCCATTCCGATGAAGATCTTGCTGGCCCCAAAGCCATCTCTCTGGATGAAGTTGATGCTTTGCTTTCTGCCTTCAAACAAGTGGTTGAGGGTGAGGAAGTTGTAAGTGTTGGTGGCAGAGGTGTGGTTGAAGGTGGTGTTTACAGTTTCGAAGAGCTGGATCAAGTTGATAAAGGGATTGCACCCCGACAAGTTGACGAGGTGGTGGAAGTGGTTGACCACAACAGGTGGGACGACGAAGGATGGGATGTAACAATGCTGATGTTGTCGAATGGCTTAGACTCCCATAGCGGGTCACTGTTGGTTGTGTTTTTTAATAGTGAACTGTGGGTTTTGCCGCATTGGCACAACTGGCAGAACCCCGGGTTCTGCCGGTTCTGCCGGTACTACCGGCAAAATCTACCCAAATTAGTTCTGCCCACTATGCTATGTGTTAGCCTGTTCTCCTGTCTGCAAGTGATGACGTTGGTGTGTCCATACTCCTGTTGCGCCTTCTGTCGGCTTTTCCCCTATATTGATGTTGTGTGTCCTTTTTTTTTATTAGGTGTGCTCGTTGACAAACGTCCAGTCGCGGTTATCGATGTGACTTGTGCTTTTCAGTTGAGCGCCGTTCGGATGGTTCAGTAAGGTTTTCGGTCCTGCAGTTCTCGGACATTCTGTTCGAGGCCCTGGGTGCGCTTGAACTTGAACGTTGTGCGTTGGGTGTTCTTTGTTAGGCACTGTTGTGTTCATGTTCATCTTTTCAGTGCATCTATTGGGCCATTTGCCTGTTTGATTTGTATTGATGGCGAGTTTCAATGACCTTCAGATCTGTGCAATAATTATGCACATGTTTTCTTGTGCGTTCTACGCACACTATGGTTGGTGCACACCCTCTCTTCCTCTTGTCATCATTGCTGATCTATCTTCAGGTACACAGTGGGTGAACACTTTGAGTCTGTTGCTTTTGTTTCGGTCTCGTATTCAAGCTGGTCTTTGTCCGACATCATTGATTCCATGGTTGCTTTACACGAGCGTTAAGAGACTTTTCAAGTTGGCTCGGAAATTGTGTCCGCTTCACTGTCTGTAATTTGCTCCTCCCATTGCTCACTACTGTGATGCGGAAGCTCGTTGTCGTGGCTTCAATAGGCACCACACCCGCTTCCAGTCCATTCAAGGGTGAACCTCAGAACCAGTCTAACTTGATGAAGATATACAGTGGTGATACCTGTAACTCGTACACTCCGTCCAGCTGCCGCTCGAATGCACTTTGAAGTTGAAGTACTATGTCACGGATGGTCGCCTTTGCGCTGGACTCTCTCACCACGAACGAAGCCGCGCCGATAAAAACTTGTCCCATCTGTCCACCACCTCTGTCACGTTAATAGCTTTCTGTGCCCTTGTTACAATCTGGAGTACTTAAGGTCGCCAACTGTGGCGACCGTGTTTCCACCTTGCCCATTTCAAGTTGTTCACTCTCTCCGTCATTCTCACCTCTCACCGTTTGTTCCGTTCACATCTCCACTGGCTCTGTTCTGCTTCTCAAAAGTAGTACTTACTCTTGGCATCTGTAACTTCCCCACCCTTTTTGTAGCTCCTGATCATAATAGAGACAGGTTTGAGTCTATGGGTTTGAGTCTCTTTACCTCCAGTCAAGCAAGGTTTCTGCCGATGCAGGTGGCATTTCCCGAGTGGGAACTTTGTGTGAAAAGTCCACAGTCCCTACAGCATGCATCTCCAGTCTCAGCCACAGTCCCACTGCACTGCCATGTCACCATCTCGCTGCAATCAATCAACAGACCTTGAACATCTCAAAGGCGTGGTGACTGTAACGAACAGGAAAGCTATACAGCAAGACAATTAACAGTGTGTAAGGGAACGTACAGTAGGGATTAGGTAGTAGAAGAGTCGTCGAAAACTTGTACTACTATCTAGTATGTGTTACAGCTCGATACGCCTAACAGCGTCCAAACGGACTTAGTCGTTTTTCTCTTTCTTTTTCTTATCAGATTAACTTACGACAGCCACGCTGTCCCTATGCTTCTCTTCTCTTCTCACATCATGCCGCATGCACTCCTCACCCCTTTCATCTCCGTGCAGTGCATGGCTATGTCTTTCTTCCTTCTCTTCCATTCTGCCACCGCCGTGCGGTTACCTCATGCATTACTTCATTTCCATTTCATGACCGTGCTTGATGCACGCTTCTACCTCATGCTACTAGGATCCAGAATATTCTAGAACAGTCATCGGTAGATCTGATACAAACATGTACATACATTAGTAGTAGTATATAAGGGCGCAAGTCCCAGCCAGAGAACTCCAGTTTAGTTCTCTTGGTTTTCTACCTCATTAACTCCACTTGAACACTCCTGCCCATTGCTAGTCACTGGTCAGTACCCTTTCGACCTTCGATTCCCTAGTGCACCCTTGACGGGTTTTTGGGTTGTTTCAGTATGTAAAGTCAAGTATCTGCCGAGTTGTCTTATAATAGTACAACATAAATCAGGAGTGATGTTGTACAGTGTTTGTCAAGAATTATGGTGCTTGGTGTTGGCATCCAGGAGCGGTCGGGCTTGAAGCTACATCAGGGTGTCCTGCACAACATGCTGCAAAGCACACAGTGCTTCCCATTGCTCAGCGATGGCGGACTGCGTTGCAAGCAACATTCACCATGCCTTGGCGATGGAGTTGTCCTTGGTCAGTACATAGGACTTGCCTGACCGTGTGTAGCGAAAGACGCCATTGGCCAATGGCATTCGGATGCTCGAGATTGCCACCAACAAACAGGCGGGCATTGGCAGCGTCTTGTGCATCAGATGCAATTCGAGTGCTCGCAATTCTGTTCAGAATCTGCTGGTAGCAGAGTCGTTCGCCCTTCTCCATGCCGACCCATTGCCAGAAGGAGGCGTCGTTGGCGTATTTGCTATGTTCTTCAATAATAAACTGTCGGTGGGCATGAAAAACAAAAATAGATTGACAGATTGAGCCTGGCTCACCTTCCACTTACTCCATTTCGTCTTGAGAGCATTCCAAGCGGTCCCCTTTGCCCCTGCAGCCTTCTTGTAGAACTGTTCCCAGTGCTTGATGGGGATACCATGTCCATTGACAATGAGGAGTGTTGATATCTCCCACTTGTGGAAAAGCCAGTCAATATCATTTGAAAAATTAATGGTGGGAGGGTCCGGGACATTGTGAATGTTGAACATGAACTCAGTGTGTGGCAGATTGAGATGGGCAATACCCAGGAACTTGGCAGGAACTTGTTCCTGACAAGTTTTGGTGTGGGATGAAGTCCATTTGGCAACTGGAACACAAGTGCCAGCAGTTGACACTCTGCACAGGAGCGCGAGCATGGTTTCTTGCTGGTCAGACTCGGAAATGGTGGTCGTGCCAGCGGAATCCAGTGGGCCCGCTTGTGCTTGTGGGCATGGAGACGCTTCAAGTTGGAGTGTGTGAGTGATGGCCTTCAGAGTCAAGGCCAAGGGTGAAGACTGCTGGATCTGAGCAGTGAGGGTGTCCTGCATGTCGTTGACTTGATCCATCATGGCAAGAAGGCCTTGGTTGAGCTTACGCTCAAGTCGTCACATCCCCACAGTGAGCCCTTCCTAAGGAAGCAAGATAAGGTTATTGAATGACTAAATCTGGCAAGCCACTCACGCTATCAGCTGTCATTGCTATTCTAGTGTTCTCCACACTCTGAGCTGCATTGTTGGCGTTGATATTCTCCATGCGTCTCCATTTCATTGGAGATGCAGGACTGAGGTCTTTGTTGACACCCAAAGCTTCCAGAATGGCCCCAGCCTGGTTTGCCACCATTAGTGCACAGGAGCGAGGAATGGCCACACAGCAAGACTCACTCAGTCACTGTTTGCCACATAATCTTCATCGGTGAGTGCGTGCTGGGCACGATTGACACTTTTCTTGCTTTTGTAGGCTATCACTAGCTTGTTTTCATCTTCTCCAAATTGCACGACAATCTGTTTCATGGACAGCAAAGAGCAGTTGTTGTGAACACTGCATTTTCGCTTTTTCATGGGCTGAAAGAGGCTGTGAGCCAGGTCAGTTCAGCAGACAACTCTCGGAGGTCATGCAAGACTCACGATACCCAAGCATCTCGATTGCAGGAGAACTCCCTCAATGATGCAAGCAGGTTCACTTTCATGCCCTTCACAGGAAGGCCCCACAACTGGAGCTGGTCTTGAGGGTGCTTTTTCATTGTCTTGCTTGTCCTTGATCCAATGACAGGTCCATCAGCTCAGTGAATCAGAGTCCCGTTGGAAGGTCACGTACACCATAAATTTGATTGTTTCGAGTTTGATGCTGGGAATGAATGTCTGTCCTGGTGCCAGGAGCTTGATTGTGTTGACTGCAGCCAGTCCATCAGACATTGATGCTGTGGCTGGTGGTTCCACTGTAGCCATCGTGTTGATGTATTCGAGTTTGGACCAAGTTGTGCTCTGAGAGAAGCCTGAGGTGTAACCAGCAGTCATGGTGTATGCAATTTCATAATACATTTCTGTTGTAACTGTACCACTCCATCCTCACTCACAACCCATCCTGAAACAACTCAATGTTGGATAGAATGCTTGAGGACACTATTGCCAGGGCTTTGTCCTATCTCGATGAGTTCCAAACAGCTGTCAGCTTGGATGCAGCTGTCAAGGACCAGGCAGAAGAAATTGAGTCACTTGTCAATGGGTTTGAGGTTGACAAGGAACTCGAAGATGGAACACTTGAGGACTGAGGCGTGAACTTGGATGACCTGTTGGATGACAGGCCAGCGAGACAACAGAGATTCAACCCTGGGCCCAGCTTAGGGCAACATCATGTCGGTAACTTGGACCAACTCTCAGCCAACCTAAAGGATGCCTCAAGTAAGCTATTTATCCCCAGCAGTCAAGTTTCCAAAGCTTCAATGACATCCAACCTGAACTTCAATCTAGCTACTGGAATCAGTTTAGAGATTTTGCTGTGACTATTGGCAGGGCAAAATCTCCTGAGGAGGTTGATACACTCTTCCCAAACATACCTGGAGACTTCCTGACATGGATTGCACTCTGGATCATGCACAAGTAGGTTCGGTGGATCTCCATGTGGTTTTTGCTCATGTGAGTGATAGGTGCAATGAAACTAGTGTCTGGATGGGAAAGGCAAAACTCCCTGATGACCCACATCTGACATATGGTACAGCTCAGAAGATGCGAGCTGCAATTAGCCACAAATTTGGACATGACTATGGTTTGGGAACACAACAGTAGATGGAGCACCTGACAATTCCAGGCAAATTTATTGGTAACCCTTCCTTGTCTGTTGTTGTTTCATAGTACATGGTCAGCCTTCACCAGTGCAAGGTCTGCTTAGATTCTTTTTTTTCTGAACTGTTGGTGACTTTAAACTCCCTTTTTCAAAGGTTCACTCTGGCGAGGCTGTCACCAGTGCTCAAGCCATGGACATGGCAACAATGAAGAGACTTTTCAACTTTGCCAACTCTATCAAACCCAAAGAGTATGGGCCCATGTCACAGAAACACAAGGCAGAGAACCCATCAGAGTGGGCTGGACAGCGGATTAGAATGATGCTCTATTTGCTGTACCACATCTCGATGCTCTGCCTGCTTTGTTTTGATGTGGTATTTCAGATCAAAGATCTCTCTGTTGACAATCACTGGCAGAATGTCACTCCAGAGTCTCTTGCTCAGGTAGGAAAGCTGAGGCCAGAGCACTTTCATATCCAGCTCAATCTCTGTTACAGCTCAGCACGCCTAAACACCATTTCAATGGACTTAGTCGTATTTCTTTTCTTTTCCTATCTTATCAGATTAACATATAACAGCCACACTGTTCCCTATGCTTCCCTTTTCATTTCACACCCATGCCTCAAGCACTCCTCACTTCATTCATCTCTGTACAGTGCATGGCTATCATCTTCTCTCCTTCTCTTCCATTCTGCCACTGCCGTGTGGTTGCTTCATGTTTCTCTTCCATTACACATGCTGCCACATACTTAGTGTTACGTGAGGCGTACTAATGAAGATGCTGCAAATAAAGTTACCTAAAGGAGGAACTCACGAAGAGTCACAACATCTCAAGGTTACAAGGGTTTCTGGGGAAGTGCTCAAAGGGCACTCAAAGGGAAGTTGAGGGATCTGAGGAGAGAGCACACAAGAGTACACTAGATTGCCCAGAACAAGTGTAAAGATACAAAGTACAGATGAGTCTCTATATAACTAGGGGACGCGTCATCATGGAACATCAGAGAACATTGGAGAAGGATGAGTACTGGGAACTACGTACTAGGCACAAGAGAGCCTAGCGGTGGAGATAAAGTCCGAGGTGATAAAAGAGCAAAGACAAAGAATATCCCCTTCTGGTAGTAAGGAAGAACGGTGTGGGGAAGTCAGAGGATAATCGTGCGAGAATGCAAGGGATGTACTACGAGAAGCAGGGAAACATAATCGTACCTACATATCCCGAAGAGGACATGAATGCGACGGGAAAAGACTAAGAGTAAAAGGTTGTGAAAGAGGAGAAAAATCGTAACACTTAGTCTATGTTGGGACTCATTGGCTAGATCCGATACATACATGTACATACACTACTGGTAGTATAAAAGGCCACAAGTGCCAGCCAGAGAACTCCAGTTTAGTTCTCTTGGTTTTTCCCCTATCACCAGTGAGATCACCTCCAGAACTGTCTGCTAGCGCCTATGGTCTGCCCCCTCTTCAATTCCCTAGAGTACCCAGTTGATGCTGGTACCTTTTGGGTTGTTTCATTAGAACTAAACTGCTATTTCTACTCTACTGAATCACTCCATCGACACACCTACACAAGTTAGTAGCGGTCAAGTCCTCACGCGGTGCACAGCACATCCTAACGTCTGCCAGTGCCCATCTCCTTCCATAGGTCACTCTGCCCTTTCCCCGCTCTTGACAAGGTCTGCCCTGTTCAAGACAGTCTTCGCCACCCTTACGTTGTTATGTGAGGCATTCCTTTGTGGACATTGAGGACAAAGGTTATCTTGAGGAGGAACTCATGGAGAGTCGCAACATCTCAAGACAACAGTTCAAGGGTTCTAAGGATTTTGAGTGTAGAATACTCAGTAGTCACTTATATTAGTTGTAAAGGTACTGTACCTGTAGAATACTCAGTAGTCACTAAGTAAGCTAAGGTAAAAGCTATTATGTGATGTAGCTATGCCTAGGTAAGCAAATAATACTATATATGGAATATAATTCCAACATCGAGGGGGAGTTGAGAACAAAGGGACTCGAAGGACAGAAGGGTTTCACAAAGGTTGGAGCACAAAGGCCATGCTAGATTGCGCAGAACTAGTGTAAGGATGCAAAGTACGGACGAATCGCCATATAACAGAAGGGACATGTCATCATGGAACAGGTCATATCCCTGAATTCAACCAAGTCCAGCCCTGACCTCGGACTACCTCGGTCCACCTTGGATCACTCGGACTACTTGGTTCACCCTCAGTCCCATCTTGGGCTACTTGGACTACCCCTGATCCCTGACATTGGTCCCACCTCGGATCACTTGGATCAGTTGGACCATTCGGTCACTTAGACTAAGTATGACTGTTTACAGACTACCCCATTTAGACTCGATCATCTCGTTATCCTGTCACTCACTTAACCTCACATGTACTAGGCTCGCCCTTAGAGATCCAGTGTCTACACCACTCGGATCTTTGGGTACTGCCCCCATTCATTCCCCCAGATCTTGTACCTCGCCGTAGCTTGGACTAGTACCTTTCATGAGCACGCCGCTTTCAGTCTTTGGACACTGCCTTTGTATTATACTATATAAACCCGGACTTCATAGCACTAGTACTTTAGTTCGAATATCTTGTCATGTTATCTCATCTCATCCCTTCATCACCACGTCACTGTCTTTATACCCATGCCCTCTAAATTCCACTTGTCCTCTCAACTCCTTCACTCAACCTTCCTGTCTGTTCCCCCTAAGTTGATCTCGGACTTAGAGCTCTGACTAGAACTATACTCATCGTCGTCCCTGGTCATAGACCACCACTCAGTAGTCACTCCGAGTCTACCTGACTTGTCCCCAAGCGTGTTGAGTACTGACCTCCCCTATCATCCCCGAACCCTCAGAGTTCCCTCAGACTGACTCGGTGCTGCCTCATCAGTGCATTGGCCCTTCATTCCCCTCTGATAGGTTCTGAACAACTACGTACTGTAAATTCGGCACAACTAGACTTGAAACTCGGGCGCAGCACACAAGCTGAAGCTGAAGTCCCGCTGTGACAAAGCCCTGCTCTCAGAGTTCCGGAAGCCAGTAACCTCTCCTCTCACTCTCTCCCTTTCCCCCTTCAGGGATGTCCTTCCCACTCCTTGCATTAGGCTGAGTAGTAGTAGGAGGAAAGTCCGTCTCTGATAGAACATCGGAGAACTTCAGAGAAAGATGAGTAATTGGAACTACGTACTAGACGCGAGAGAGTCTAGTGGTGGAGATAAGGTCCATAAAGAAGCAAGCTGTCAAGATGCAGGTCGGACTCCTGGCCAAAACTCCGGAAACTCGGAGTTCACCCCGATGTGGGACTTGGCCTCAGCTTATGTGCTGTGCCCTTGTTGCAGTTCGGGTCCCAGAGGTCGGAAGAGGTCGGGTCGGAGTGTCAGAGCAAGGTGGTAGCTCGGACAGTGATCAAGACAGTGAACATCGAGGATGGAACAAACTTGAGGCGTCAGGGACGAGAGGAATTCGTCCCAAACAGGCAGGAGGCTGTCGAACACAATGAGGAGAGTATCAAAGTTGACAGGAGTCAGTCTAAGGTGATATTTGAACTAAATTACAGGAGGGTAAACGAAGGGTATTTATACTAAAGGGAAAACTGCAGAAACGCAAGAGGAACAAGATTTCAGGGCAGTGTTCCGGAGGTACGAGAGTGCCGAGTGGCGGTAACACTGCCTCAGAGGAACCTAGGATCCGAAGATCCAAAAGTGGTTAATAAAGGTACAAGAATGTAGAGAAGACGAAAGGGGATATGTACTTGGAAGCTCGGAAACTCGGACATATGTTAGTTCCGAGTGTACAGGGTGTAAGGAGAATAATACAGGGCCGGATTTCCGAAATCTTGGAGGAGACTCGGAGCTAGGCTTGGGTGAATACATAGTACTCGGGTATAAGGAGGTAAGTGGACCAGCTTGGGTTTAACTCAGGAAACTTGGGAATACTTGAGAGTACTTGGGGATGACTTGGGGATCATATGGATATGACTCGGGAATGACTTGGGAATACCTCGGGGATTCAGGTAGAGTTCGGGATATGACACAAGCATAAAGATGCGGAACACCCCCTTCCGGTAGTAAAGAAGAACGGCGTGGGAGAGATCAAAGGACAACAAGATGGAAATTAAACGGATGAACAATAAGGAGACAAGAAGTGTGGTCATAACGACACATCCCAGGAAGGACATACGTACGACGAGAGAAGATGAGAAGAAGGATGTTCAAGGAAAGGAGAAAAATCGTAACATTACCCCCTTTGTACCATTAAGCCCCAGGCTCAATCAATGCTCCTCTAGACAGAACCAGGTTGATGAGAAGAACTTCCTGCGTAGATATGGGTCGCCTGTTCAATGGACAGCATCTCAATAGGACAGTTGTCTGCCACATGTCCGTGTTGATCACAAACCGCACACACTCGGATGGGACAGAATCGAGCGGAATGTCCCCATCAACTGCAAAAGTCACATTGGGTAGTAAGGCAAGCTGAAATGGGGTGTCCAGGAGCCAATTGATGACAATGAGGACAGACATAAAGTGGGCAATCTTCTCGATAGTGGCCAAGACTACAACACCGAAAGCATTCGGTGAGGGTGGATGCGGATCGGCGATGGATGGGGACATGAACAACTTGGGTGGGGGCAGATAGGATTCGTGTTCTGTTGGGGAGAGACTGAAGAAAGGACCTATTGAGAGCAAGGACTTCTTTGTCAATTCCTCCACAGTGTCAAGTCCGGGTCCTCCAGGCTCAAGTCTGACGGAGGAGATGGTAGGAAGATAGAGGTTAGTTACAGAGGTGGACCGGAGGTCCGACGGAGATACGAAAGTGGGGACTTAGTCAGGACTTGGCGTAGACTTATGTATCACGCCCTTGCCGAGGTCGTTGTCCTTAATTTCAGAGGGACGGAGGTGCAGAGGTACGGAGGGAAGCGGAGGCACGAAGGAGGACTTCGAGTGAGAGGATGGGAGACTTAGTTGA
>JBBPRK010001336.1:0-13009 GCA_038093075.1 Boletus patriciae | reverse complement strand
CGAGTACGGCCTGTCGGACGAGGAGAACCTCTCGAGCCCATTCCTCCGACGGGTGGAGCGCGAACGAATGGTGCTTCCCACATTTGGTACGAGGAACTTGCTCCACTGGCAGCAGTGTGGGGGGGAGGCCACCATATCGTCCAACAAACCTTCGATCCCTGTCCAACCCAAGGAGTACGACCTGTCGGACGAGGAGAACCTCTCGAGCCCATTCCTCCGACGGGTGGAACGCGAACGAACGGTGCTTCCCACATTCGGTACGATAAACTCGTTCCTGCAACTTGTGCGGGGGGAAGAGGGCACCACATCGTCGAACAAACCTTCGATCCCAGTCCGACCCGTCGTGTGCGGCCTCTCAGACCAGGAAAGTAATCCGAACTCGTTCATGTTCCTCGGAAGGGCGGAGCGCGAGCGTATCGGTACGCAACGGCAGCGGCAGCGGCGGTGGTGACAATGTGTCTCGGGGGTACGAGACCGTCGTTGAAGGACGCGAAGATGACATACGGGGAGGACAGAACGGCATTGTTTCGATGGTGAAACGAAACACGCATCTTCCGGGCTGTTTCTTCGTGTTATGGACACTGAATACTGATGCCCTTGCCATGCTTGATGTTCACGAGCGCACGTATTTGTTTGATCATCCATGTGTTGTGTGAGAAGCGGAGATGGAATCAATTCACGACGACGCCGACGTCATTGTTGGTGTTGGTTCGATGCACCCATTTGCGTATCTCAGTGCGGACCTGCGACCATTATTTCGTTCGTTCAAAACTTGTCGATTCTTGATCATACCCTACACTACGATATTTGTGTTCAAGTCTGGACCACTTCAAAGACCTTTCTCTCTTCACTGCTGTGGGATGCACGGTATAGGGTCATGAGGGAACTAAAGTACAGCTGCAGGTCATCCATGTAATCAACGGGACATTCCGAGCCAGCAATCGTCATAGGGTATGTTCGTCGCAGGTCACCAAAACGTATCCAGACGTTTAAATTTTGGCGTGCGGGCTAAAGAAGCCGCCATTCCATACATTCATTGCCGCGCATAACGACTTGCGTTTCGTATTCTTTCCCCAAAATGCCAGAAAACAAAGGGCCTAAAAACGCAGGGGAATCAATCGAGGGCATCATCCAAGACGAGGTCAAACTCACGCAGGACAGCCGATGACGATGGCTACCACGGCGAGTATCGTGTCCCCCTTTCCAAATCCTAGCGCAGAGTACATCGTAGGAGCAAAGAGAGGAAACCCGCAGCCGGCGAGCGAACGGAGACAGGATGCCGCCGCCATCGCTGTACCGACACAGATGAGTAGGCAGCGGAATACCGATGTATTGCGCAGAGAACGCACCTGACGCAGCGTGGAGAGTGAAAGCATCGACGATATACGTCTGAATACACTGAAAGCTAAGAATGACACCCACACCAACGAGCGCGATGCCCTATTTGCATTTCACCCCCGACGTGAGTCGAATCAATAATTCAAGACTGTGAGCACTCACAATGTCCGGCGCTATCCAATGCGTGTGCGCCTGAACAGTCCATCCCGTCATGAGCAACCCTATAGGAAACACCAACGTGCCGACAAACATGGCAGCTGTTTGACTAAATGTATGAGCATTTGGTAAGGCAGGAAGAACAGGAAAAGATGCGAACGTAGTCTAAACTCGGGTTTCCCGACCCCTCCATTTTTATTCTTGAGATACACATAGACCTGGTCCAATGTTCTCGCGTTTAATTGTGAGGCTGCCGTCAGGCCAATCCCAAGAGAGATGTAGTGCAAGCCAGCTATGCCAACAGATTGTTGGTAGACTCCCTCAAAGATGGAGGGCATAGTCGTCAAGAAGACTACGATAGGTCAGGATGCGCTGCAGATCGAGCACCGTTAAACCACTCACTGTAAAACGTTCCGTAGAGGTATGCCATATATATACTAAGCAACTGGATGATGGGTTCTTGGGCGAAGAGTGCAAATGGTCGCACCAATGCTTTAACCATGACCGCTTTCCAGCTAAAATAATCGGTGAGATTATGATTCCTTGAACTATCGTACTCACGAGCGATCTTGTTTCCCATCAAAGATTGTTCTCACTTCCCTGTGAGGGTTTTTTTCCACGTCCATCGACTTCCTTATCTTCTCCGCCTTCCTCTCCAAGAGTAAAGGGGCATAAGCTGGGGAAAGCGCCATAAGCAGCACATAGCGGAACCACCGACTGCGCGAACTGACTTTCTTGAAGGTAGAGCATGCCTAATGCCTGGATAGCCGCATCTACGATGCTCGTTGACCAGAACTAGAGACGTAACATGTCATTGGACCGAGTAATGTCTTGAAAGGAGTAGACATACCACCCATCTCCACGTCGAACGCTCCGCAATCCTACAGACATAATCAAACAGTTGGTGCGATGAAGATATGCTGAAACTTACCAAGCCCCCGCAACGGGACCTGCTATAGGGCCAAGCATTGGTGCCAAGAAATACACAGCGACCGCCTGACCACGCTCTTCTGTATGCCAACAATCGCCGAGAACACCGCCACCGATCTGGAGTGACAACGTTAATGAAATAAAGTGCCACTTGAAATGCATTACATACCGCGAGAGGAGCACTACCTCCCAGTCCGGAAAGAAAGCGGAACGCGAGCAACTGCGATTCATTCTGTGCAAAACCACATCCGAGATTCCATACTGGGTGACATGCAGTGAGTCCTGGGAGAGGCGAGTGACGTCATAACTACACACCGAGGTACCATAAGTTTGCCAGCTGGAGCACTCGAGACCGTCCATAAATTTCGCTCAAAGGACCGAGGAATAGTGGACCAATGGCTACCCGTTCCAGGTCAGACATGGATCCGAAACGTCGAACGAAAGTTAACCCACCATAGGCAAGCACAAATATCGATGTGGTAAGTGCGATGATTGCACTACTATGGATTCCAAGTTCGGCAGCCAGTTGATTGGTGGCAGGTGCGACCATGGAAGAGGAGACGGGACTAATGAAAGTAAACCCCGAAACAATGGCGGTCGCGGCCCACTTTCGCTTGTAGCTCCAACTTGAAGAAAATGCATGAGAACCGATTAAATGCGAAAGCGTTATGGAGTTCACTTTTTTGGATTTTTGGGGTCGTCCGGACCGTCCCAGTCGACCACAAGGACGTTGGTGTCGTCTCCACCTGGCTTATCATTTGGACTGACAGGCGTAGGAGTATCCTGTGCTACGAGGCGCGATATGCCCGGCGGGTGATTTCCTTCGAGTGTCGTGGTTGGAGAGATACCATGGCCCTCCGAAGTGTTTGCTACACTCAGGCGGTTCATCGTTACCATGTAAGGGTACGCCTAGGAGGAGTGAAGCATGGGGGATTGAGCATGTTCCGTGCTCGCTGATAAGTAGCGTGCCTAGACGCGTGCTGACATGTGATGACAATGAATGGATGACCGCTACTCCGGTCTTCTGATCAGAGTGTGACACAAGCCATCGGCACAGCGAACCTGAGCATTGCCGATATTATCCCATATGTATGTCGATTACAATACCTGACTGCCAGTTGTACAACACTGCGACTGCCATAACTTGAACCAAAAGGACGAGACTGACTGGTCGACCGGCCGCGGCCGCCGATCAGAGAATCTGAAAAGTGCTATAGCATGCTCGTGCCACTGGCAGTGAGTAGTTTTTCGACGAGAAATTTGTCTTCCGTAGGACCCTTAATTTCCTTTTCTAGAAACTTTTGAGAGCTCTGATTGGAGGACCTGAGGCTCACGAAAGAGCCATCAAGTGGTAACGTCAGAAGGTACTCTTCCTGAGGCCGGGCCTCATCTAGAAAATTACCCGAAGGCTGCAACCCGACGCAATGAGCCAGAGGCTCATAGATTGTGGATTTGGAGCCGCCGCCCGGCTCAGTCACAACTACCGGCTTTATCGGTTGCCCGACCATGGCGGTAACATTGTCTAATCAGATAGCAGCACCGAGAGTCAGGTGAGTGGTCGGAGCTCACAGTCAGTGACTACTAATGAATCACCGTGACTAAGAAAATACTTCCAAGTTCGTCACGGTCGAGCGGCACCCCCATTCCAGGGCTTAGCTTACGGTCACTCCTGGACCCGTGTGTCATCCCGTGTTTCACGCATCATGATAGATGATGATGGATTCGAAGTCCGAGTCGTATGTAGCCAGGCAACACTGGCAGTTCCCAGAGTCTTTGTAGGCTGTACTGACTAAATTGACCTAGGTCCGCGCTCGTCCGACACAGGCCAGGGCTGATCCCGACAAGCCCTCAGTCGCTCACTCTCACTCTCCGCGTCAAAACGCGTCGACCGGCCACCACCGTCACGCGCTCTCGTCCACCACCGGATGCATGTTTGGGACGGGCGCGTAGTGGCAAGCCTGAGAGGCGTCGTGACAGGGTGGTGACGACGCGAACAATGAGGGTAAGAAATGCACGCCATAGGCTGACACTGGCGCCCATGACAGGAAATATCGAAAATGTAGCCAAGTCATCCAGGATCGGGGCGCACCGGAAGACCGAGCGTCGGAGGCACCCAAGCGCTATCGATCAAGAGACCGTCGTCGTGGACGCAATCCCGCGCAATCGGGGGTACGTTCGTGGACAGCCCCTGCAGGCATCGAGTTCGAAGTGTACGTCTGCATGAACAAGAACGCCAAGTTGCTTGGTAGCGATAAAAAGTAGGGGAGCGGTAAAGAATGGGGAATATCATTATGCAAAAGATGCTAAAATATTAACGCATTGAGCGGGGTTCGCTAGGTATATGGGTCCACCGTCTATGTGCCACTAGGCCCTGCAAGGAAAAAAATGAGAACGACGTTCGAGATTCTACTTGTTCAACGCCTGTAGTTGAACATGTTCATAATAATCCCCACGCAACGACAACAGCTCGTCGTGCGTCCCAGCCTCGCTCACCCGACCTCCTTTCAAAAAGTACCTAGAAACGCACGACATCGTCAGCCTCAGCGCAACGGGGGTGCAAACACCACTCACACGCAATCCGCGTTCTGGATGGTCGACAGCCGGTGCGCGATCGCGATCGTCGTCCGACCCTTGGCAGCCTGATCCAGCGCGTCCTGAACCACCTTTTCCGAATTCGAATCCAGCGCAGACGTCGCTTCGTCCAACAGCAGCACCTTTGGATTACGCAACAGGGCACGCGCGATGGCGATTCGTTCTAGTGGGCGTGGTGCCGTCAGCCATGGCCGAGGTGTACGCACGAGCGACTCACGTTTCTGACCGCCGGAAAGCTGTGACCCCTTGCCACCGACTTGAGTGTCAAAGCCGCTGCAACGAATATCGATGTCAATACATGCATCCAGCAAACGATGTGTTGTGGACTTGCTCGGGCAACGACTGGATGAAATCCAATATATTGGCATCACGGCAGACCGCTTCGATTTCTTCCTGCGTCACCTCGGATTCGGGTTTGGTTGCGCCAAGTAAGATGTTGAAACGGACGGTGCCAGCGTACAGCGTCTACGAGAGAAAGAGCAGCCCGTCAAGCCATCGTGGTAAATATATCAGTACATGGGTACTCACCGGCTCCTGGGAAACCAGCGCAATCTGTTTCCGGTACTGTTGAACGTTGAATTCGTCGATCGGATTTCCATCGAGGAGAATTTGACCAGATAGCGGGTCATAGAACCGTTCGATCAGTTGAATACTGCAAGAATAAATAATCAGAGACATGCTCGAGCAGCGATCGCGCAACGGGACGTACATCGTGCTTTTACCACAACCGCTGGCCCCCACGAGCGCAACGTATGTGCCGGGTTCGACTTTGAACGAGAGATCTCGCAGCACGCGAAAGCCGGGTCGTGTCGGGTATCGGAAGCACACGTTTTCGAACCGGATCTGGCCCCGAACGTGTTCTCCCTCGAACGTTTTGCCGGCAGTGGACTCGGCGTCGATTTCGGGCGTGGAGTCGATCAGCTTGATGATTGCAGCTCCGGCGCTGCGAGCCGAAGTGATATCGGGCACAAAGGAGAACATACCGCCCGCGTGCATCGCTCCAAACGTTGTGCTCTATGGGATGTATGTTTACATAGCGCTCGAAACTAGCAGTGTGCAGGCAACGCACCATAAGAGAGACGAAGAACGCCAGCGTGGTGATTTCTAGGTAAGAAACGAGCCGCGCGCCGTACCAAAAGACGAGGGCGATGACGTATAAGGTTGATGATTGCGAGAACGCATACAACAGATTGCTCCACATTGTAGTCTTGACTGAATTTCTGAGAGGCTCTTCCAGCATTTCGCTGTATAGTCTCAGACAGTCTTCCTCCCGGGTGAGGGAGGCGACAGTGCGAATAGAAGCAGCAGCTTCGCAAGCTAACTGAGCCGAACTTTCGTGGGTGCCCTTGTTTTGCTTGTCTTTAAGGACGACAACACGCTTTGTGGTGGCTGAGCAGATGAAGGGAGAACCCAGCAAGAGCAAACTCACCAAGCGAATATAGCCGGTCGAGATAAGGAAAGGGATACATGCTACAATGTTATTACCGGTCGTCAGCAACCCACAGCAGACTGAACAAGGCCACGAACCCATGCCGACCAAAGCGGGCTTCCACGCATAAACCAAGCCAATTATTGAGCCGCCGATCACAGTGGTGAAGGACTGCACAAGACTGGATGCCCGTTAGAGGCTCAGTCAATGCAAAATGGTACTCACACTCCGAGGGTGGCGCCAGCCAAACCATTGACCTTTTCTGGGTTGTCACTTAGACTGGCGGTGAGAGAGCCAGTCTACGAGAACGCAGTCAGGTTTGGCTGAGCAAGTAGCCCAGAATTACGACTCACGTTATTCTCATCCTTGTCGAAATACTCGACTGTCGAGAGTGGTATGTTAACATGTAACATAGTGGATAGAAGCGATACTCACTATCTTGCCTGAGGATGGCTTTGAAACTGAGCGAGCGCATTTTAGACGTCAAAATAGCAGCCGAGTATCTGAAGAAGTAAATCTGGAAAAACATGGCGGATGCCGAGAGAATAGCAATGATGAAAAACCTTGTCCGGCCTCAGACATGGCAACCCAGTAGAGTGACTTTTCTTACCATAGTGCGTTCCTGTTCCCATCGGATTGCCGAACAGAGGGGTCGGGTTCAGAGAAGCTAGAAATAGTGTAACCTAATGGAACATGAGTGTACAGTCATGAGATGCAATTAGAGTAAGGAAACTTGCCGAAAACGATACCAAACGCTGGGTAGACCATTCCCGATACTATTTAAAGATGCAACTTAACAGCGAACGCGCGTCCAAAGGAAGCAAGCTCACTGATAGCGAACACCGCGCCGACCGCATACCTCCATAAGCCCTCTCGGTTGAGTAGTCCGATCCGCATGAAGAGATAAAGCAGGCTGTACTTGTCCTCGTCGACCTCTTGTTGTTGCCTTTCATCGTTCCTCTTCTCAGCAAGATCAGAGGTGATGGACCGAATGGTGCCCTTGCGGGCAAGCGAAACTTCCCCTTTGACATCCTTTTCCATGTCTACTTCAATACTTACGGCCGCGGTGCTATTGGCATCCACCACCTCCTTCGTCTCTCGGAGTTTCTGGGCATTAACAAGACTGGAATAGGTACTGTTTTCGTCGGCCAAGAGCTCTGCATGTGTGCCCTTCTCCAAGGACTAGACCCTCCCCCATGACGTAAATGCAATCAGCGTCCTTGATCGTAGACAGTCGGTGTGCGATCGTGATCGTCGTGCGACCCGCTGCAGCCTTGTCCAACGCGTCCTGTACGATCCCCTCGGACTCGGTGTCGAGCGCTGAAGTCGCCTCGTCGAGAAGCAAAATCCGAGGATCAGAGACGATGGCACGAGCGATTGCTACACGTTGCTTCTGACCACCGGACAAGAGGAGACCACGTTCGCCAACCATGGTATCGTACCCGTTGGGTAACTTGCTGACGAAACCATCTGCGTTGGCTTTGATACACGCCTCCTCGATGAGCTTGAATTTCTCTTCTTCTGGGAGATGTTCGTAAGGGGTGTTCACCAAACCGTGCGCGACGTTGCCTCTGATGGTCGTCGAGAAAAGAGTAGGTTCCTGGGAGACAAGGCCGATCTGCGAGCGCAACCATTTCATGTTCAAGTCACGGATATCCACACCATCAAGTTTGACAGAGCCACGCAGAGGATCGTAGAAACGTTCGATAAGGGAGATTATAGTCGATTTCCCAGATCCAGAAGCGCCAACCAATGCTGCAGTCTCACCCGCGGTGAAGGTGATATTGATGCCTTTGACGACAGGTACGTCCGGGCGAGAAGGATAGCTGAAGTTGACATCCTCCAGTGTGATCTCTCCGACAACCTTGTCCGGTTTGAGTCCGCCGGGATCCGAAGAATCAATAACGGGAATGCGCTCGATGGTGGCGAACAGCTTTGCAGCTGCGCCTCGACCTTGTGTGACGGCTGCGTAATAGATTGAGCAGGGGCGTTACGCCACAAGTATACGATGCTGACCTTGCAATTCAGGTGCCATCATGACAAGGGAGAAAGAACCGATCAGGATGGCTAGGTTCACATTTACGACCTGACCGGCGTTTGCTGTTGGGAGAAATATCAGTGGACAAAGCTTGACAATCACGAGCCTTGCAGCTCACCGTAACCCTCGTTGATCAGCGTGGTACCAAACTGGAATGCTAGAGGGGCGTTAGCCATGAAGTAACATCAGCGACGGGACTCGGTACCTAGAGCGTAGCCTGCATATACGACGAACGTAAGTACGCCAATACCGGCGCCGTGAACTACGCAAGATTTGGCATCGGCGACACAGGCTCCTTGGATGTGCACGTCGTAAAGACTGGACAAAACTTTCTGGGTGCCAAAGGCGTGGGCGGTGCGTACGGAGGAGATGACTTCCTCTGCGAGCGTACCACCATCAGCAACGTGACCGAGAGAAAGTCTACGGGGAGGATGAGGAAGGGGAAGCGAGAAGAGAAGGAAAGAATACGAACTGGGAGGATTTTGTCATGAGTTTGCCCATGACACCACCAGCGACTGCGATGCAAGGAAGAATGGAAGACATTGCAAGGGCAAGTCTCCAGCAGCTCGCATAGGCAATCACGAAACCGGTAATGAAAGAAGCGATAAAACTGACGATGAGGCCGACCTTTTCGGAGATGGCTCGCTGTACGAGATCTGTGGAAGGACGGGGTGAGAGTGGACGGAGGAGGGAGTAGAGGTGCATACGGGTGTCTGTCTGAATGCGAGTTGCGACCTCGCCTGCGCCGACTGTGTCAAAGTAGGCGACGTCCTGACGCAGTATGGCCTGGAGGTATTTCTCACGAATGCGTTTGGAGTTTACTTCGCCAGTGTAGATCCAAATGACCATGTAGACGAATGTGGAGACAAGGATACCGATTCCTTTCAGAGCTTGAGTAAGTAGATGGAGGGAAGGAGAGGGAACGTACCGATGTAAACGAGGTATGAGGCGCCCGAAGCAGCGGAACTGCGGAACTGTGCTGCTGCTGCCTGTATTTCCTGAAGAGCGGTGGCATTGTTGGGGTCCTGGTAATATACGGCTTGGGCAGAACCAAAGGAGACAAACTGCTGGGTTAGTCTTCCGAAGAGAAGAATCATGAGAGGCTATTCGGAATGGATGAGATGTTGGTCAGGTGGATTGGAGGAGGGGCCGGGTACCTGAGCAGCCCCAGCTGTCGCTGCAGCCACGAGACCGATGGCATTGAGGAGAAGCTCGAAGGGGGTGGCATAGCTGGGATGGATGAGGGAGAGGGCGTGTGAGCAGGAAGGAAAAACATTACCGGAAGAGCTGTGTGAAGGCTACTGGGGGAGCTGCGTCGACAGCCGCGCTGTCCGAGTCGGCCTCGTCCGCTGTCTTGTGTGCCATGGACTCGCTGGAGCGGGGGATGCGGCCTGAATCTGTCGAGCCACTCGCCTTCATACTTAAATGGTCCCGGTCCATAGTTTGAAGCCGCCGACCCGACGGGACCCGCCGGGCTCTTTACGTGGGCTGTGTGGGTGACTGGTCTCTGAGTCACTCTGACTAAAACAAGGTCACTTTGTTGGACTTTGTCCAGGGCCGTAGTAGTACCGCAGCCCTCAACACAGGAAGAGTCGTCGCAAGCCGTCCTGTTGAAAGCGTACTGTCACGTTTGGATCGGGCTGTCACGAGGACGCTCGAGGTCTTCTCGCAATTAGCGGAGAATACACGATCGCAAATATTATCTGTCCTGCACGCGTCACTTCAAGTATCGTGTCAATGTCTCTTTGGATGATGGCGTATCTGGACGATTGTTTCTGCCAAACCGTCCCGCTTTCAAGATCGAATACGGTCGACTCCCTTGTAACACATGCCTTGCACAACCCTAACTCCCTCGTGGAACATACACCCGGAACTCTCCCCAGGGGTATCTGCCATGAGGAAGTTGGCTGTACATCCGTGGTACATGGCACGGGATCGCGGTAATCCAAAATGTCGACGATGCCGAAAAGGGGGGGCTTTTTTGCTCGGCGTCGTAACGAGGCCGATTCCAAGCCTATCTGCGAGGCGCTGAAATTGTTGAGTTTCTATGCATTTTGAATGGCCAAATGACTCCAAGCGAGTTCAGTTTCTAAATGGGGCACCATTCTGATGTCGAATGACTCGCTTAATCCGCTGACAAGTTGAAGGTTGCCAACGAAGAAAGCGATTATCGCCGCACGGGGAGCGTATTGTGAGAATGGACTGCTGTCTTTCTTCCCTTCACTGACGTCTTGCCTCATAGACAGTCTGGTCACCAGACTAGTCTCGGAGACCGATGCGATCAAGCGCTGGGGACACATCGCGCGCGTCAAGTGGTCGTTGGCGAGGGACATGGTATGTATGCTGGCGCAATGCAGACAAGGCACGTCGTGCCACTGCTGCCCATGTGGGTACGTCGCGTTTTGTGAAGCGCGCCTCTGATAATGCCATCCAAAGGTGCAAAGAGTGCAAGTTTCTGAGCGCACCGTGTTACTCACTACCACTTGGGGTCAGAAAGGCGGGCCTTTGAATCTGGACCTGGATCAGACGATCGACTTTTCTTCACTAGCCGGACACGCATTTGAAAGAAGACCGCCGCATGTACTGGACCAGAGGTCGAACCATTGTCAAACCTGAGCATCACCGTGACTTTCGCCCCTTTGCCACAACGTCTCGACTCGGGCCGACCGGTTTCGCAACGACGCCGCTGCCCAGTCTACATTAGCGGTAATGTATACCAACTTTTTCCTCCCAGACGGACAAAGGCGCCAACAAGCTGGGCGCAACCAAGTCCTAATCAAGGCTCCGGTCGAGCCTCGTGACACGAAACCAACAACGCCGGGAGTCGGGGGAAAGTCACGGTCACGGCTCCGTTCATCTCGTACGCTCATTTCCACCCGTCCTTCTCTCCCGTCGATCGCGTCCTCCTCTTCTCGCTCACATTCGTCGGTCGGTTTCGCATCGAGGGTGTTTCATGGGTGCAGAAACGATCCTCTCGTTCCACTTTTGCCCGTTTCCGTACTCTACTCACTAGTAGAGTTCATTGGTCGGGTTGGCCACATCTCCCACTCAGGTTGTTCGCGCGGGACCGTAGCACGCAACCCTCAACAAAGGAAGACGTCGTCGCCGCAAACTCTGTTGAAAGGGCACTGTCACATTTTGGGACTAGTCAACGCTCGCGAGGCTATCCAACGCGCGGTCGGGGACCGCAAATGTCTTCAACTTCCGGACGAACCGGTTTCTGGCAATTATGGAGAACATGACGATCAAAATGGGTTTATCCTGCACGCGTCACTGCAAGTACGTGTTTCTTTGGACGATGGCGTACCTGGACGACTTTTCTGCCAAACCTACCGGGCCCCGCTTCGATCCCATTTCCCACACATGCTATATAGGAATCGGCGACGAGCAATCGCCACGTCTCAGAACTTCTTGAAGGGCCGTCATGTATAACTCGCCACTGGCAATCTACTACGTAGCTCCCTTGCGAGGGGTCGCGACGATCAACGATGAACAGGTTTTTTCTTTCAACTCGCCAGCGCTTGTGTCCTGACAAGGCGCAGCAGGAGCGTTGGACAACCGATTCCAAGGATGTCAATGAAGAAAGCAACTTATCGCTGTACGGGGAGCGTATTGTGGGAATGCATGCACTGCTGTCTCTCTTCCCCAAGTTCCCTTTGCTGGCCTTGGAGACCGATATGATTAAGCGCCGATGGTCCTCGTTGGCGAGGCATGGCATGTATGCTGGTGCAGTGCAAACAAGGTGTGTCGTGCACATGACTACCCACGCAAGTCCGTCACTCTTTGTGAAGCTGATGATGTCGTCCAAAGGTGCCAAGAATGCAAGTTTCCAAGTGCGTCGTCTCATTACCCCTCGGGGTCAGAAAGACGGACGTTTGAACCCGGACCCGAGATGTCGAACTGCAACGGGTGACTCGGAGGCGACTTGGAGAGCAAGCACGGGCGGTCGAGGACACGAACCAAACGACGCCGGGGTCGGGGGAAAGTTACGGTCACGGTTCCGTTCATCTCATACGTTCATTTCCACCCGTCCTTCTCTCCCGTCGATCACCGATGATGATCCATCGCACCGCCGCTGCGCACGCTCCCGTCGATCGCGTCCTCCGCTTCTCACTCACATTCGTCGGTCGGCTTCGGATCAGGAGATGCAGATGTAGATATACCGGTGCTCGCCCCGTGATGGAAAGATTCGACTCGGTCGATCCTGTGCTCGGATGTGGCGTGCTCTCTCTGAACTTTGTTTTTTTCGAGGGGCGCAGTCAGGTCATGTATGTGATGACCCCGTTTCGCTCTTCACGTTCATCTGGTTATCGGATACAGAACGGGGGGTGCGCGCGAGAACGAACGGCCCACAGCATCGGATACAGTCCGAGTCCCCTGGTTCGATGCACGGTGCGCTCCGAGATAGGGACTCGGCGTCGGAATACCGTCGGATAGTGTTCTCTGAACTCTGTTTTTCAAGGGCGCAGTCAAGTCATATATGTGATTGTCCCATTTCCGAGTCGCTCTGCACCTTCACCGGGGGG
>JBBPRK010001335.1:0-13011 GCA_038093075.1 Boletus patriciae | reverse complement strand
TGGAGACCCGGCGCTCCGGAATACTTGCGGTTGTGGGGACCTAGCCAGGTGCGCGATCACCTGCATCAGACCGACTATCCGAATTGACGATCGGTCCGGTTCCTAGTGGCCCGATGAACAACTTATACCAGGATTCCGAAATACATTTGAAACTTACCTCGCTCGGGTGCAGCAACTCAGCTATCACTTCATCAGTTTGCTCGCGGAAGCGTTCGGTCTCCCGTCGGATGCGCTCAACAAATTCTACGACACAGATGAGTTGATGCAGCACAGAAGCAAGGTGAGATCGAGATGGGCACGAGGGATCGCACCGTACCAAGTACCGAGATGCGCTTCTAGATTGTTAAGTACCCAGCCAACGATGGGTCGGTCACCGATCAAGGCGTCGGTCCTCACTATGATGCCGGCTTCCTTACATTCGTAAGACATCTCGGCCCCTCAAGTAATGGTCCACGCCTGATCCGCGTTGCAGCTCCTGCAAGCTTCTCCCCACCCTGGCCTCCAAGTCCAGAATCTTTCCGGCGAATGGATCGACGCACCCCCGAACCCCGGAACCTTTGTCGTGAACATCGGAAAGGGTAAGAAACCTAGCTCCGCTATCGACCCTTTACTGACGCACCCGTAAAACAGCCCTTGAGTTTGTCACGCGCGGTCTTGCACGCGCCACCTCTCACCGGGTCCTCTCTCCCCCCATCGGCTCGACGCCCCGCTACTCTGTACCCTTTTTCCAAAACATCAGCCTGGACGCACGGCTCACCGACGAAGTACTCGACTGTACGTCCCCTTTCATCCCATGTCATGCGTGGACCTGAATTATCACGCACGCGACGACAGTCCCGACAGACATCCTGAAACTCAAGGAGCTGAGAGGTGACCCCACCACAACAGATTGTACGTATACCTCTTTCCCGCGAGCCGGGCCCTTCTCTCCGAGTCTAAACGACCTCCCGCCGTGACCCCCCTATTTGAATCTTACCCCATTTTGTAACAGCCGTAAACTTTAGCGAATTCGACCGCGAGCCCTCGGGTAAAGTCAACTTGATAGGCCGCGTCAAGTGAGTCCATGTGCTGCACACCGTCGGCAGCAGCGATGTCAACCGTCGGAACAACGATAACTGACGTGCGTTGTCGTGTTTAGGAGCCACCCCGACGTCGCCGAACGCCACTACCCAGACTTGTTCAAGCATTATTTCCCGTCTGGGCTTCCGAAACTGGTTGCTAGCGCGTACTGAATAGACAAGTGTTTGGCCATCTAGACAGCGGAATGAGGTGCTGCACCTACGATCTTGTGCCATATTCATACCATCGATGTATAACACCCTCGGAAAACGCCTTCATATGAAAAGCGGTCGAGTAACGTTGTCGCTTGGCGACTCTCTGAAGGCCTATCTGAGAACCCTGATTGGTGGACGCACGCACAACGGACTAGCTGAGTATGGCCACCTATAAGGTACCAGTTGGCCTCGCTTAAACCGGTCCGAGATACAGTAGTATTAGATGTTGCGTCGCCAGCGACGCCGCAACAGTTGGCAGGCACGGATCCATCCGATGTAGTGAAGTCCAACATGACTTGTAATTTGGTCAGGTTAATATGAGGTAATGACACGGCAGTGGATTAGATGCGAGTCAAGAAGGTCAATGTAAGAAAGCGAGTATACAACGATCAAAGAACCCTGGATATATACAACGTTAGCATATGCGGAGATGGGATGGGGGACGAGAGGCTACTGTCGATGCTTGAAGGGCAGACGAAGAAACCCGTGCAAAACACACTAGGTCTGCTTGCGCCGCCCAGCGACATTGAAGTGTAAGAGGAGTGTATACAAATGGAAGAAATAGAAATGCAGCATAGAATACACTAGGGCGAAACCACCAGCGTGGCGGAGTATGAGAGTACTCGACGCCGCCACAAGCTGATGATCGGCCACGACTTGAGCGGCGGGGGTATGCTCTTGGGTATCCGTCGCTGTGGGATCATGATCATCCTCACGAATCGTTGCTGTCGGCTCTATGATAGGAATCTGAGGATCGGGGACGTCCATCTCAACAGCGGCGGGGGTCGCGGATAGTCAACTGGATCCTGGCGGGACACTGATCCAAGCCGTCTCGGGAGGGGTCGAGGGAGGTGGAACGTTCTCCTCGTCGCTGTCCTCGTCCGTGCTGCTCTCACTCTTATCCTCGTCCTTCGGCACCTCGACGTTGGGAACAGGGCCAGATTCGTCTTCACTCTTGTCCGACTCGGCCTTGCTTCTGGTCTCTTGATCCTGAAGCTGCTGACGGAGCTTGGTCAGCTCGAGTTCCTTTTTCTCCAATTCGGCCTTCTCTTTCTCCTTCTCGATGAGCTCCTTCCTCCTTTTCTCGCGCTGTACACGAAAACAATCAGCGACACAATCTCGGAGATACAGGTGATACGATGGAAAGCCCGGCAGACGCAGATTTGCGCCGAGCACTCACTTCCAGCTTTTCCTTGATCTCACGAGCTTCCTTTTCCTTCTTCAGACGTTCCCTCATGTCCCTCTCGCTAACAACCCAGGCGGCCACCCCATCCGCTGCGGCTTCAGGTTGTGACTTGTTCCTTAGCAAATCTATAATTGGCAGAAAAAAGAAAAGGTGTGTCAGTGACGATTTTACCCCCACAACGCTCCAGCACACGCCCAAGGAAGAGAGATCGCGCTCAAAAGTTACAGTTTAAAACAAACTCACATCCTTGCAGTGCCGCAACGCTGAACTCGTCGTCGGGGATCGAGTCCGCAAACGCTTTGGCCAGTTGGGCAAGTTTGTCACCATCCAAAGGCTTGGCAGAGTGCTGGCATGCAGTAATGTGCTCCTCGATGGGGGGTGGGAGATAGGCCTGGTTCTTCGCGCCGAATGCTTCCGAGCCAACGTCGGATTCTGGTGGAGATTGCGAGTTCCTGGTCGAGCACGCCAGGGACGAGGTCGACGAGGAGAATGAAGGAGACATGGACCACAAAGTGGAAGAATGAGATGATGGCGACCGAGGTGTTGGCGTGGAGGGGAGCTCAATGCCTTCAAGGTCGCCCTCTATGGGTTCATCATCCTTGTCGGTCGACGGGAAGAAGTTGCGGAAGAGAGCTTCTGCCTGCCATTTGGAAGCGTTCTTGAACTCGATCCAGACGTCCATACGACCCGGACGCGAGAGTGCAGGGTCTAGACGCTCCAAGTGATTGGTGGTGCTGTTATCGATGTCAACTGGGTGCCAAGAAAGGAGATGGCCAAGACTTACGCAAAGAGGATGCGACCCTCTGCTGCGGCAACGCCATCCAAGGCATTGAGAAGACCACTCAAACTGAGCGTGTTGACATCCGAGATGTGGTCCTTGTGGCGCCTGTGACGACCGCTCGACGTCGTTGAGGGCTGCTCTGGAGCAGTGGCCTCCTCTCCGTTGCTGTTGTTGCCCGAATCAGGAGATCCATTAGAGCTCTTGTCGCGGGTAACACTGCGGGTGAATGCCGCGTCCAAATCTTCGAGAAGGACGATGCAGCGAGCGGGAACTCGACCCATGAGCGTGGTCAGGGTGCTGTCACTGATCCATGAAGAGGACAAGGACAGGGTGTAGATGTCAAGCATCAACTCTCCGGCTATTGCATGGATGAGAGAACTCTTCCCTGATCCTGGAACGCCGTGGAGGAGGTATCCACGACGGAATGGAATGCCACGGTCGGCGTACCACTGGAGGAGTCATTAGGCACATTAGGGGAAAATATGGGAGAGAAGACATGCCTTCTCGGACTTGAGGAAGTCACGAGCATCATTGAGAAGCATCTCCTTGACACCCGGGTTCAAGACGATGGACGACATGGGGCGCTTGTGACGGGAGTCTGTCCAGCGCCAACTGCCATGAGAATCTGCGAAGTAGATCTGAATGCGGTGGATGGCCTCTGCCTCGTACTCCTTCTTTGCTTGGAGGACGAGCTGCTTGAGGATGGCATTGCTACGAGCCACGACGCTGTGTGAGGACCGTGTTAGTTGCCACGAGTTAAATGAAAAATAGAACGAGTACCTTATTGACAGGACTTCACAGCCACTGCCGTCCGTTTTCTTGCTGCGACGCACCCTGAGCCAGTGACCCCTGTAATAAATGGTGTGCGTCGTGTCTGGCGTGGGCTGGAAGACAACGCGTGTCTTGACCTTGCCAGGCGGTGCATCCTCGTCACCGTCGTCTTCGTCGTCGCCAAACGAGTTGTCTGCGGTTTGAGTGCCTGAAAAACCAGGGGTCGTCGTTCGTGTGGTCGTCTCAAACTCCCTAGAGCGCTGCCACTCTGGGCGACGAGAGAGCCACAGCATGAGCCAGTCATAAGGGTAGTCTTCCTCAGAGAAATGAGCTGTGAGGAAAAAAGCTACAAAACAGTCGTCAGCTGCGCCCGTCTTCCACAGGACGGCGCTTACAGTTGACAAAGTGAGACCTGCGACGGGGGATGAGTCAGTGTGAGGTCTAACGGATCCTGCCCGAACACATACCATGCAGAGCTAGATACCCTGCGTGCGGTTTCGACAGTGCCTCCTAAAACAACGAGCTTTACGCCGTCAATGACCGACGAACCTCCTGCGCCGCCGACGAGGGGCTGCACGAGCGACTTGAGAGCGTCCATGACAGTGAGGGTGTATTTGCGACAGCGTACAATCCAATGCTGCGACGCTGAGAAGAAAAAGTGGGAGTGAAGAGGACGTGGTGGGAGTGTGAGCACAAGGGGGGTGCAAAGCTATGTAGGGTCTCTACACAAGCTGTGTACGAAGCAAGGGCAGGGCTATAACTAGTGTCTAGCGGATTCTAGACGTCCACAGTGACTCAGTCAAGAACGGTTCCGCGCTGCGGCTATGATCCCTGGCGTCGTGGAAGCAAGTCAAGACGCGTCAGCAGAAATCGTGGGTTCATAAACACCGCGAGCAACCACGCCACAGGGTCGTAAGCGAATTACGCCCCTCGTCCATCTTATTCGCTACAACGTATTACATGTACGGGACCTATGTGACCTGGTAATATAGTCCCTCCACCGCAACATTCGCCTGCCATACCCCTAGCCTACGGACGACCCGAAGCATCAGCGGAGCGGGCAGAATGAGCACGTACGACACGGGAACCAACACCATCAACGCTATCGACATGCAAAGAGTAATACTGGACTTGATCACGAGAAAGTAGAACAGTGCTTGGTACGTCGTCGCATCCGTGAACTGACAGTGGGGGCCGAGTAAGCATTAATATTAATGGGAAATAGACGGGCGTTGAACCCACCATGGCGTAAGCGTTCTTGTAAAACGACGTTTCATATTGCACACCTGATGCACCAGTCTCGGCCGCGGATAGCTCGGCAGGGCGCATACGCTGGAATATCGGTCTAGGGGGATATGGTGGAGGATAGGCTAGGGGGCCATGAAACTTTGTTTGTAATGCAAGCTGAGAATAAAAGAGATAAGGAGACGAGGCTGGAGACAGGAAAGAAAGGCTGACCTCGCCTCTTGCAAATGCACGGGCCCCAAGAAGATCAAGGAAGCACAGCAGGGCTCCAAGGGGCAACGTGATGAGAAGTGTCGTACCGGCCTATGAGGAGCCACCAGCAATATCGCTCAACACGGAAGCCCGCCACCGCCAAGAAATCGAACACCCACCAATGTAAAGACAAATAGATATATCCACGCAATCAGCGCATAAGGAAAATTAACCACCATCAAGTGGAAGACAGAGGCGTGGTACGCCTTGCGGCCCATTGGGCGGAAGTACCTAGCCCACGCACGTTTGTGGCGGGACCAGCGTCCTGGATTCCGAACATGCCCGTCCCGACCAACTGAGTCTTGGTGACTGCGATGCTCGTCCCTCAGCGCTTCAAAGATATCAACATCAGGCTCGCTGTCAGAGTCACAGCAGAACGAAAGGATGGTTTGGGTGAAGGAACTTGAAGAAACGACTGTGCTGGCATGCGAATTGGCGCGTTGTCGCCTTGAGACAGAGGGAAGCAAGGGCGTGGTTTCACTGGGGAAGAAACGCGGGTGTAAATTTGGAGAGACAGCTTGTTCTGCCAAAGCGTCCGAGTCTAGCGACGACAGAGTACTTCGTGCCGAGATGTGAGCTGGTGCCCGTTGTGGATGTCTGCGGGTCCGAAGTATTCTTGAGCGCCGTTCTGGGGAAGGATAGGGTGGAGGCGGGTCATTGGTAGGCACGTCGAGCAGACCCAAGGCATTTTGTGGGTCTACGCTTGACATTCTGCTAGTCGAAATGGGAAGCGACTTGGACGACGACGAGCTGAAGGCGTTGAGCACGTGACACGGGTCCGATCTCGGTTTGGAGCGGTACGTTAGCATGCTGATATCAACTAACTGAGGCTCCTTGCGCTTCCGATATTAATAGTTGTTGCTTCCAGACCACAGAGTTCAAAATTCAAATGCACCACAAACCGCGGCGCAGTTGTGCTACCCTGCATTTGCTCAAGCCTACTATTGGTTCGTCTTTTTTTGTTTTCCATTTATAGACCGCAACCGAGCCGTACAATGTCTTGCACTGCGCTCACGACCCTTTGTCCAGGCCCCAATCCAACCAAAAAAAAAAAACGACAACGTAACCACAGCCTTGATCCGAGGACCAACATCTGCAAAACGCTGAAATGAACGCCTAACTCGCTAGAACTTGGCGGATTATGAAACGTTACGTTTGTATTCCGATTGGCTGCAGATTCCTCGCCTCGCCACTGATCAGGATCTTTGATTATCGTGGTAATGATAAGTATGGATAATCACAATCGTAATCTACCTGCCAGTGTATGTACTGCGAGAGCAGAACAATACTATTCTCAAGCACAATCACACAATCAAGTACGATAATCGATCAACGAGTAGGCCCTATGTATGCCAGTGTATCACTCCTCACCCTCCTCACCCCAGCCCATGTCGTCAAAAATCTCCTTGTCAGCGTAGAAATTGAGATAAAAATGGTTGTAATGTTCCTGAGATGTCGCAGCTGTCACTGTGCGGTCCGCTGCCTGGCCAAAGACAGGGACCAAATCAACTGCATGAGTCACCTCAGTCAAAGGGACGACGAGCCCTAGGCGATGCATTGGAAGCGAAGGAGGAACACCGGGGACGAGAGCTTTTTCGAGTATTTGCAGCTTCGTGGCATCCTTTTCACCAACATTATTGAAGGGTCGAATGTAAACGAGGGGGATGGAAAGGAAGTCTGGAAGCACGTCTCCAGAACGGCGAGAGGGCATGAATTGGAATACCGCGCGAACTTCTGCCACACAATCTAAATGAATGAAATGGGGACACGTCATTCAAAAATGTGTGGGCACTTACAGCCAGGATTGTGAACGCTTTGCTCATCCGCGTTCAAAAGGACAGCGTCACAATTCCCGAAAGGAAACTGAGCTGAGGGAGGAAAGGCCTGAACAGCTTGGCTCGGCAGAATAAGTGAGGGGCGAGAAGAGGAATACTGTTGAATACGGAATTTGTACCAGACCTTGAGGGTATTGAATGTTTCGAGGATTCTGATGGTGTCGTCATTCTCGGAGCACCGGAGAACATAATCCTTGAGCATTGGGAGGAAATCTGGAAGTGAATACAACTCCGCAGCTTGAGCGAAGGTCAATTTGCTACGATCGGCACTAGTCGCGACTGAAAGCGCGGCTTTGGTGTTGTCTGAGAGGAAGCCCTTGACGAAGTGGTTGCGGATGGGGCGAGGGGCATTGAAACGGTGTTGTTCTTCAGGGGCCACACGAGCCGACCATGCGAAGGTTGGGTCAGTGTCCCGGATGTAGCTTTCTTCCTCCTGGGCGGCATTCATGAGAGGCTCGTTATGCTCCCGAAGTAACAGATATATGTCAGCTTGGAGCAAGTTTTCCTCGCGATTAAGACGACGAGCTATCTGCTCTGCGTAGTCTTTTTGTCGGTTGGTCCGCGCGAACGTGTTCTTGCAGTGAGTGATCAAGAGCCGTTCCGTAACATCTGCAGTGTATTGCATGGGTGCGCCACTGTTTCTGGCGGCGCTCGCAAAGCTCTGTAGGATCTCGAGCTTGGGGATGTAGAAATTCTCTTTGATGTCATTCTTTCCTCGGCGAGCACCGGCAGTGATGATGGCGTCCTTTGTCGCATGAAACTCAGCTAGAGAAGCGTCCATGCGCTGGACTGATGCCTCTGTTTGCACGGGTCTCTGAGCATGGTAGATGAAGTCGACGAGCGCACGGATAGCAGAAACTACACCCTGCGGGGCTGCACCAGCGATCATGGCGACGATGGTACGTTGGATATCGCGGTGTTCACGTCCGGTCATCTGTTTCACGTGCGAGACTCCGGACGTAAAGTGGCGCACACCGATACGCTTGTGGTGTGCTTTGTAGCGAGCATCCAGCTCATCCTTGCCGACCACTTCTTTGCACCAAGCTAGGATATGGTCGAAGAAGAGTTTATGTAGCGTATGAAGGATTTCGGGTACGAGGAAGATGGATGGATCACTATGCAGCCAGTCTCTCCAAAAGGGTAGGTGGACACCAAGAAGCAGGAGCTCCTTGCACGCCTTCTGGTAACGATCGAGATTCCACGGATCATCGCTAATGCTGTGTATAAGATCAAGAGTGTGTGACTTTGTACGAGGGAGGTGGGGCGTCGGGTCGCCGAACTGCTTGAGCGTAGCCAGAGTAACCGGGGATGCATTCTTGGACACACAGGCGATCATCTGCTGCTCTGGGAGATCGGCTGTCCAAGCTACAAGAGGCGTGAAACAGTAACGGATGGCGCCAAATGGATCGGTTATGAAGGCGCCCGAATTAGCCACGTGTTTCAGCTTTCCAAATACAATGTCTACGCATCTGTGCCAAAGACGAGACTGAAGGATTGTTTGATAATCTGGATGAGTCTCAAACTTGACGATCGGCATGAATGCCACACAGCGCCAGGCATGTGCTGTCGCCTTCATACGAACGTCGGAATCGATGTTGCCGATGGTTAAGAAGAGGGGATGCATTTCGAGGCCACCAGTTTGCCTTGTGACTGGTGTTTTGTCTGACGCAGCAATGATCGGGATGAGGGTAGCACCGTGAGGTAAAGAGTTCTGAGAGGGAGGTGAACATTGATTTGAATGCACTATTAATTAATGAACGAACTAACCTGGATGCGGGTCGCTTCGCTCGCTGTGAACCACTCCCCATACTCGGGGCCAGAGGCTTCCCAGATCTTAAGGGGATCATATGACATATGCTGAGCAAAAACGGGGTTTCCGAAGAGACTTTCCACGACCTCTAACCCATCCCGGTAGATGAGCTCGATCTTCCTTCCAACACCATAACCCTCCACCTCAAGTTCCATGACCTGCCATAGTGGTCCAGACGGTAGAATATCTATCCAGTCCAATAGCTCGCGAGCCGATGAGAAAGAAGGCTTCGGCTTGTCATCAAACTGAGACAACAGTGTCACCATTGGTGACGCCTGAAAGTAATCAACATACCCAAGTGAGTCTCAGAAAAGCGTCGATTTGAGTCTGGGTGAAGTTCTCGGCAAGGAATTTGCCCAGAGCCCATTCGCCGCGGTCGGGAAAAGGCCAGAAGATGTTGACCTGACGATTCTGGTTGTATTTATCATCTTCCATCCGCTCGAGAGTGTTTTTCCCTCGCCCATAGGTCCAGCCAGAGTTGTCATGATACTGAGCCTGGCGATCTCCCGACTGTGGTATTCCAGGGTGAAGAGAAGGGGGGGTTGGATAGCCTTTGTGCTGCATTGTCGTGAGCGAGGGCTACGGCCACTGACAAGAGCAAATTCGTGCAGAATCTTGCTAAGTCATTCAAACCCCGCTGAACAGTCAACTCGCCCTATCACGATGATGAAGACAACAGCCATGCATCCTCGTCTTACTCCCCCCCCCAGCTCTCCTTACATCCCTTATGTCAGACCTACTTCACATCTTAAAGATGCTGGCTCATCCCCCATTGGAACCCCGAAAGTGCCACAGGCTGATCCTGGCGATACGATCAGCTCACTCGCCAATACTAGTACGGACAAAAGTCTCAAGTCTCAGAGCACTCCGCCGGAATTCCCCTGGTATGATCATGCAAGCGGTCGTGACGGAGACTTGGGGGATATGACTTTACCAGTGTCTCTGCCTCCTATACTCCATCATTTATCAGCATGCACAAGGCGTGCTCGCACCAAATTCACACCATATCACAAGCCACGCGGACCAAGCTCGCTCGAGCTCCGCTTTACAGAGAAGTCTCTTGGGAGGATTGACAACGACGATTTCACCTTGGAGGACACCCAGACTGTAGAGTTTCTCGTTTCTTCATATCTATCAAACTTATTGATATATCCTCAGGGACGGAACATTTTCATTCGCGGGCTACTGGGTCTGCCCGATGAAGCATTTCATGAAGCCTTAGCAGCAAAGGAGGCCGATCGTGAAACCAAACGCTTCCGCGCTCTTGCCACCGCTTGGGAAATCGAGTCCTTGGAACGCAAGAGAAACCTTCTCCTTGCGACCCAGAAGGAGCACGTGTCTCGGTTTCTTGAATCATCTGAAGAAGTCAAGTTTTTTCATAAGCTGCTGCGAGACCGTTCGTCGAAGGAGCTGGAGGATAGCAGAGATTTTAACATTGGGGCTTACCGTCATGATTTGACATCGCTTTCAGTGGAGGAGGAGCGTCTGGACCAGATGCATGAAGCGCGCCACATGCGCACCGTCAAGGAGCCTGCTGCGCCTGGCTCGGAAGATCGCTTAGCGGCCATTTTGGCCGCTACACTACCCAGCTCCGATGAAGAGGAATAAAGTGTTCTGAATACTTATTATCGAAGTAAGCAAACAGTGGAATGGATATTCCCTTATATTGATACCCTCGACAGCCTGCCTTCAACCCTTCAACAGCCTGAGCACGATGGTTTTTATTCACTTATTTTTGCCTCGTACATACGTGTATGGACTGTTGTATTTTTGACCGTGATCTTGATAAGATTCTGTCGTGAGTAAATCGGTACATGAGCATAACGCGTGTTGCAAACACCCACATCCTTCCTTCACTCGACATGGCGACCAAGAGCAAGAAGAGAGCAAAACAGGTGAGTACATTTTGCTGAGCTGATTCTCGAGATTTCATACTGCATCTCAGACGAAAAAGAAATATGCCGAGAGGTCGGGTCTAAATCCTTCGGGACGTCCCGCCGAAAGTCAACTCAACACGGCTGCTGAGCAGCCCCTCAGATCCGCCGATATACAAGCTATTCTTCAAGCAAAGCGGGATGGGATGCAGGTGGACATGTTCCAGTCGGGTCGCAGGGAGGATCGGCCAGATCACTGGCCCGGGGCAATCACAGGATTTGAACACAACCAAATCCCTACCCCGACACAATTGTCAACAGCTAATACGTCCAGCCACGATTATCAAGCCGGCGGCCCGTCGTACTATACCCCCCCTTCAATCGATCCGTCTTGGGAACGGGATCTGGACTTTCCCGCAACCTTTGACTACGCCCCCGCTGGCCTAACCAGGGGGGTACCTGAATGTTGGAATTTATTATTCCGTATTTGGTACTACTTGATTACATAATCATAGCTACATCGCAGTTCACTTACCTTTAGTTTTACTTCAGTGACATACTGAGTATTCTACAGGTACATTTACATTCCTACTAATATTATAGTGACTACTGAGTATTCTACAGAGGACGTCCGAGTCGTGTGCATATCCAGTCCATCCCCACCCCACCGTTCTACACGGCAGAACCCGTTCTAATCATGGGGTTCAGTCACTGTTCGAGCCAACCATGGAGGACGACCATCTCGACGATCAGATCACGATGGAGGCACGCAGACGCCCTCTTGAAGTGACCTACAAGGATCAGGAACAGTCCGTCTCGCTGCCGGTATGCATTCATATTCACCCCGGACCCCGTGCTGACCGTTACTCACGTTGTATCTAGCCACACGCGGGTCGCGGGTGTCACCACGCCTGGCGGTCATGCCCGGACTCGGGCCACCCAAGCTGCTGACGAAACGCACCGTTCCTTACGGATGTGCTTTTGCTGCCGGTGACGATCGTCCCTCTCGCCGCCGGTGGGGGCATGGGCACAGTGGGCACCCTCAGCACGCGTACGGGTGTTGGGGCTGTGATCAGGACTGGGGTCGGTGTAGAATCTTGCTGTGGAATCACTCGATAAGAGGAGCGCGAAAGACGGTCTCGAGGTGGTTGTTAGGTTGTTACACGCGCCAAAAAACCTGAACAGTATCTGTAGAATTACATACAATGCGGGCTGCGTTGGACACAACGTCTAACATGTCTTTCTGTCTTCCAGTCTATGCGAGTCGAGAAACCACTGATACGAGAGAATAATCAAAGGCGACACGCTTCACTCTTTCCTGTGTTTCTGGTAGTAGTAAATGAGGCCAGTGGTCTGTAATGCACCGAGTGAGCATTCCCTCGGTCGTCATTCATCATGACACGCACCGAACTATCGTGCCCTGCGACATCGGAAGGCTTGTCGAGCTGTGCCAGAATGTTCTTCGCAAGCACCTTGCCGAGTTCGACACCCATTTGGTCTGATATCCACAGATTTAGCACGCGCCGACGGGTAGCGAAAGTACGTCCGACGTACCAAAGGAGTTGATACCCCAGATGACGCCTTGGGTGAAGATCTTCTGCTCATACAGAGCAATGAGCGCGCCCAGCGTTCTAGGAGTCAAAAGTGGGAACAAGATGCTGTTGCTAGGGCGGTTTCCTTCAAACACCTTGCTCTTCACCAGTGCCTCGCTTGCGTCACTCTTGAGCTCCTTGCGGACTTGCTCCTCCGACTTACCAAACGCCAACGCTTCGGGTTGCGCAAAGAAGTTGGAGAGCAGAATGCGGTGGTGCTTCGAGTTGGCAATGGGATTGTGGGTGGTGGCTGGGGCGATGAAATCGGCAGGGATCAACTTCGTTCCCTGGTGGACGAGCTGGTAGAATGAATGTTGGCCGTTGGTACCAGCCGCACCCCAAATGATCGGCTGCGCAGCAAACACGTCAGTAAAGCAGTAATACGATGTGC
>JBBPRK010001334.1:0-13017 GCA_038093075.1 Boletus patriciae | reverse complement strand
GCCTGATCTCATCCACATTGCAGTCGTGGTTGCTACAGCCATGGCTTATGATTACAGTGAGTGATTCATACTAGCGATCATCCCTCTCCGAGCTCAGAGCCAAGTCTACTTTCAGTTATCACCTTTCCGAGAGAGGTTTTTTTGTGTTCAACTTTCCCTACTAGAATTCATTTCTGACGATCATCGCAGATAAATTATATCTGGGTTGGCAAGCTCAATTAATGCACACAATGTTCGACTCTGATCGCATCTCCGCAGAATAGGCCGTGGACGTTTGTATCCGCGATATTTATTATCGTACGTATTTAGTAACCCAGATAGAAACTGACTCTGACGCATTTAGAAGGTTCGTTATCTAGGGCTTGCTATCGCCTTGTAAGTCGTCCGCATGATGGCCGATATATGTCGAGTGTGAGAGCACTAGAATTGAATGCGATGCACAGAATTAAAGGATTGTGTATGTGTTCTATGCCATATTTCCAGTGGGAACTTGCTTATGGTGCTTTGAAAGATGGAAGTACCTTCATACCTGGACCTACCCTGGTAAGTTTTCTGTCGTATCCTAGTACATTCTTTGTCTGACGAAAACATTCGATCAAATAGACGTAGGTTTTTTTGGCCCTTCTCACGAGTCACATGCATAAACATTGACACCAATCGGATAGGTGTAAGCGATATACCCCAGCCATCTGACATGTGGGAATGAACAATGAATCAAAGGCATGGTGCTTCTCCTCGCATCCGACTATGCATTCATTGTGTTCCTTGCTGCTGCCGATAGTAAGTGGCCATATGGTCAATGTTCTAAGTGACAAGCCGTGTTCATGTCGACCAGTCGTGATGATCCTACGCGTGTACGCAATATACAATCGATCCAAGATCATCCTAGGTTTGCTCCTTGTGTTTTATGCAGCTACGATTGTCCTCTATTCTATTTCTTCGTCATTCTACAACAACCCTGACACCAATTTGACAAGTACGCATCGACCACTCTTATGGAAGAAATGCTCCTCACTCCTCTCCCCACAGTGAGCAACCCTCGGGTGCTCGACATGTCTTTTTGCTATCCGATATTCGACACCGGCTCATCCAAGCTTGGCTCATATAAGCTTATTCCTCGGTTCACTCTCGCCGCTCTCATGTTTGTTCTTGCTGTGGCACGATTATGTATGGATTCGTATCAAGACTACAAGGCGATTAAGCAATGGAAACCCAACCAATACATCGACCTCCTCGTCAGGGAGGGTGTCCTTTACTTCCTCGCGTACGTTCCCTCACCTTTCCTCCACCCTCTCATCCTCACTGCGCTCCCCGCCGGAATGCAATTAAACCGATCTCGTCGACTCCCGACATCCCAGCCACCTGTTCAACAACATCGACTTCGGCCAAAGCACACCTGGAACGGTGATGACCGTCCTTACCTTCATCTTGATGTTCACCCTCCCCCCTCGGTTCATGGTGAGCGTGCGAGAGCTATTCGCGCGCAGCCTCCATCCGAGTCATGTCAGTGGGCGGCATGAGGGGATCGACGCTGGGTTTGGTGTTTCGAAACCTTCCCGAGTCACGAATGTGTCATCGGTCGGATTCGCACACTCGACGACCTTGGGTACGACAGAAGAAGACGTAGAGATGCGGGTGGTAGGCTCTGGTAGAGAGTAACGCCGACTCTGAACGCTGAAAACAATGTGTGAGATGTGTGCGGACTTGCGAAAGAAGCATACTTTACTTTGCAATTTATACCCTGTAGATGTAACGAAGGAGGCTCGAGAACGATGATAGTCTTTGTTGACGCCGGAGTAAAGTTCGCCGTGAATTCTTTGGCAGAAAGGACTTCCTACGCTTACTACTCACAACCCATTTATACTGGTCGACCACTGGCACATGTGTTTGACTCGGAGGCCGGGTGGCGCGACGAGGGTGACAATGTCTCCATATATTCTGATTCGTGTCCCAGAGCTTCTTTCAAGGGGCATCGTGTCGGCAGTTTTGAAAGGAAGACACGGGGCTCGCCAATACTGTAGTAAAGTACTAGTGCTTCGTAGGAGTAGGCTCTGTAGCGGCCACGACTCACTTGAATGGTGACCGCAGCTCGGATCTCACACCACGACACAACACCTTTGGCACAGAGTAATCGGGCCACTATGAGTCTAGACATAAGTAGCCATATTATTGTCTCGACTGCACGTGTCCATGAGTTAGGCGAATCAGATATGACAGACGCATCTGAACAATTGGGTGGAACCACAGCAACCCGGTACATCGCCATCGGTCACTGAACGCTCTGGAGCTGTTCCGACGCGTCAACGTTGTTAACACGCAGACGGAGCAAGGTACAGGAAGTTGAACGTTAACCTTTAAACGCACGATGTTGTACATAAAGTGCCTTTTGTCTTCTGATCGTGCGACCGCGTAGATACAAAAGTCATTTCGCTTCTGAATCTTAGCTTCAGACTACACGATATCCCCGCTTGGAAGATGCTCCGAAGAAGGTGGGGTTAAATTACGTGGCGTTCAAAGCGGCTTTGCTGTGTTCGTCCATGATCGTGATGACGTCCCGAATCGCCCATTTGCGTCGCGATGGTCTAGATGGTCATTTACGAACGACAACGTGGGTTTTTGCGACCCGTCATCTGCCAAGGTCGTGCATGAGCGTCCGAATATTGTATACAGCACTCCGCAGCACAGATTTTCGAATCGAGATCTCTGGTCGACGGATGGACCTCACTTGGTAAGCATGGTGTACTATCAATGGGTGACCCACTGTGCAATATTGGAGCTGGAGGGGAACCGATTCCAAATGTCGTTAATCGAGAAAAGCGGAGTCCCGCCACAACCCGCCTTCCGTCAGGAAGGCGAGCAACCACATTGGCCAGCGGCGGCGCGATTACTGGGTGGCCGTCGAGAATGGTTCGCTGCGACTCATCCCTGATGGTCATCCAGTCTTGGCTCCTTAATACCAGCCATGTCCGAGCCCGAGCCAACTCCAAACACAACCCGAGCCCAAATGTTCCAAGTATGCTCAGAGGGCGAGCGGAAGTAAACACGGCGAGCGCCGGAAGCAAACGGGGCGGACGGAAGCAAACAGGAATTCGATCGGAGATTGAATCACGACAGTAGCCACATCAAGTCGTCTGACGACCGCTCCATCATGTTTCTTGTGTCCAGATTTCTTGTTCTTTTTGGGTTTCACGAGGGTATTACATATGGTAACGTATCACTAATAGCACCGCCAGGACAAAGCGAAGGAGTAGAAGTCAAGTGACGGTCCGCCGGGGCCATCACAAAAAGCACGAAAAAAAAAGACACCGCGCTCATGGGACAAACGTGACAATCAACACGTTTACGATCAACTTCTCCAAGTCCCCACCCGACGCAAAGTACACCCGCTCCTTGGTCGTCGGTCCAGGCGCCCAATCCGACAAGATGAATATCTCCGCATCCGTCAACGCGATTGCACCTGACTCTTCCACCCGCAACCTAATGAGATCTGACTCCGTCCGCATTGTGTCGAGTTCTTCGTCTTCTGCGGGATCGCCATAGTAGCTCATCGGTCGGACCGACATGGTCACGCTGCGTTTGGAGGGCGAATTGTAGGGTGCGGCAAAGGCCATCATGGCGGAGGTCGTAGGTGATTCGGGAAGGGCGTCGTTGCCACATTCTACCGTGCGGTCGATAGGCCAGATATATCCCCCTGCTGCCCAGTGGAGCTCTGGTGCGAGCTTGAACACCTTCAGGGCGTGGTACAGGAGCGAATCGCACCCTTTCAACTGATAATCGCACGGAATGTCGTCAGCTCGCGCTCTTTCACCGATCACGCCGCACCTCAGCCAAGGCGAAGGCGCGATGCAGGAACGCAGATGAAACGGACGTACATGCGGCACCAACGACTCGGCTATCGCTTCGGCTGGATTCACGCCATAGTCTTGCGTGAGGTAAAACGCCACTTTCCGCCCGCGCGATAAACTTAACACAGGGGACAATAAGTCCAAAAAGTGTTCGCTCGGCGTAATGAGCGGGTCCACCGAGGGCCCGTACGTCTTGAGATGCACTGCAAACGAGATGCTCATCCGACACCCCTGTTGGACGGTCTCGACTTCGTAGTCGCATTCGGCGAGGAACGCGGTCCACTCGACCTCTTCGCGTTGTCCACCTCCAAAGAATTTTTCTTCGGCCCCATCGGCGTCGCGGACGACCAGAGCACCGCCACGGTATTGCACGGGGAGGGCGACCACGATCGTTGCCACCCGCCCATCGTTCCGCAATGTGCGTGGTTGTGGAGACACCCGACACCCGCTTGCCATCACCTCCAGTCGATCTCGCACCGTGATGAGGTAGTGGCCGATGGGCAGATTCGGAAACAGCGCGTTGCGCACTGCGTCCAGGATGGGGTGGTTCGCGATCTCGAGCGTGGCGGTGAGAGGGAGGTTGGGTGGGTAAAAGAGGGAGTCACGATCGGGGTAGACGTTGACCCCTGCCGTTTGGTGAGGTCGACATGCCGCGATCAAGACATCTAGCGCAGGCGGCGTGTCGTAATCGACATCGATAGGGAAATCGAGCGAGTGGGTGATGCCGCTCTGTTGTGGCATTCGCGTCATCAATGCGTCGTTGCACAACCTAGGCTGGGAGAAGACGCACCTTTGAGCGGAAGAAGAGGACGAGCGCAGAGGGATCGAGTGGGATACGGCCGCATGCGGTAAAGGGACGTGCTTTGGCCGAGAGTAAGCGCATGACGCTCGCACGGAGTGCGTGCTGGGCAGAATAATCTGACTGGTGTCTCCGAGCAGATGGTCGTTTGGGGGTACTGGTGGTACTCTTATGGTGACGTTCAATCTCGAAATCGGATTGACTTTTCGTCCGGTGACCTGAATCAGAGTGTCGACTGCTGCCATCCGAGAGCCGGCTGGCAGAGGAGGCGGGTGAAGAGAGGACTGACATGGGAAACATTGCGAATGGGAAGATGGACAAGTGTGGGGGGAAGGAGAAGGCTGGACTGGGAGGTGGTATTTACCTCGGACGCGGTGGCTGTATAAGACCACCTGCCCGAGTTGGCTGGTGGAGGAAATGACCGATAGCGGGTTACCTGTCACGGCCAAGGCAACGTGTTTGATGCTTGATTCCTCTCTTCTCCTCTGGAAGGCCGTGGATATGGAATGGGGATGGCGTAGATCAAGATTAGCCACGCTGTGGAAGGAAGTCGGGAAAAGATAGCTCAGGGGGCGCACAGACTCGGGTTATTATTGAAGTTCTCGCTCTCGCTCGGTTCGGTTCTTCTCTCCTGCGGTCGCCTAATAACGCCATTATCATAAATTGACTGGCAACGCGGGACAACAACGCGCATTCAACGTGGTAGCGTAGTTACGTACATGGGTAGACGACTCGAACAACAACTGTAGTAACAGAAGAGGCGGGGGACAATTAAACCGGCGTGGTTCTAGGATACGTTCTGTGGGTGCCAGCTTGGGACCAAGCTGTGCCAGTACGCTCTGAGCTTGCATTGTCTCCAGCAAGACAATGCAAGCTAGCACATGTCCGCGGGTAACAAGTGCCAACCTGTAGGATCATGACGGGCCTCCAGGCTGCCCGGCTGGCGGAACAACGTGAGGCAGGAGCGGATCCAGTGCCATTTTTTTCCATTCCACTAGAACGATCGTCACATAGCGTCCTACATCAAACTTGGCTTTAGGACTGTGGCGCACTGCAAAACAAGGAGCGTCAGGTTTGAAGAACACAGATATGGTGCAGAGGGGGGGGTGCGATTGGCAAGGGTGGACCGCACACGGAAGAGACGGGAGAGCTCGGATCACGCCCAATTCCAGGACGGACGCAAATGGACCTGCTCAGAGATGGATATAGCATTGCCCCCGAAGCTCCCGGAACCAAAAAAGGCAGTGAATCACACACCGCCATGGCGCCAACTGCGACGAATCGACACCATTTTTCCGCAGTTTCGTGAGGGACGGCCGGCGACGAAGGGCAAGACGCACCGTCATTATCGTCGCCCGCAGCGATTGCGATCGTGGCGGTTCAAACCTGCATGATAAGCAAGGGGTGCCAAAGATAGGTCATGCGTTTGGCAGTGGTCACGGTATGTCTCACGTACATTTTCCCCAGTTACGTACCTACGACACGGAATGCCTTCCCTTCTCTCCTTTGTTGTCTTTGGGTTCATTTGTCCCGTATTACTCTCGGTCCCGGAACTCAAGACGTGGTGGGGCAAAGAATACAGCGTGTCTTCACCAAGTCGTACACCGAAGCCATCGGGGGCGGTAGTAGCTCGGCAGTAGGTGTGAAGGAAAATAACACGCCGGGATCGACGCTCATGGAAAAAAACGAGCGACATGAAAGTTCTTCAACTTCGCAATGTGTCGACATTTACCGCAAGGCAGGTCGGTCATTTATTCTCATTCCCCTCTCATTTATCCAGCACGCGACCTTGTTTGACGTTTACAAATAAAGCTCGTCCTTTTTTTTCGGTTGGACTAGGACTTGCCTGTGTCCGAATCGAATCCAGTTGACCCAGACAGAGGTTTATCTGAAGTTTTTGGATGGGTTTGTGTTATTCTGGCAATTTCCGGGGTGGGATGGAACTCCAACCCGCAGATACCCTTGGCCCTATGGGTGCCTCGAATTCATCTCACGAAGACCCCTGACTCTGGCCAGATCCAATCTTATCTCCCTCCCATCCTTTGCATTCTGGAATTGGTCATACCCTAGCGCTGGAGAGTCAGGACCGAGATCGTCCCCCTTTTACGCCTTCTCTCGGATCCTTCCTCTCGCAACACGTGTTGTTCAAGATGTGAAAAAGAGGGTGCTTGCGCCTTTTCCCTCTGTCAGCGCACAGCCGCAGCCTGTGTCCATATGTGATCATGAACTCCTGGCGTATCAACGCACGCATGTGGTGTCATATGGGCTATCACGCATCATGTCTGTGTATCTCTGTCAGACGCCATTGCCTTTCCGATGGCCGCTGTGTCTGACATTTTGTTCCAAGGGGAGATCTAGATCTCGGTTTTCCCCGGGGTAGGCTAATGCCATTCATTATAGCTGTGGAGATCGTCTCAAAAGTACGCGGGTACTCCGCTAACGTCACGTCACTTCTTTTTTTATTGCTGTGCGCGACCGTGCCGATCAGGAAGGGTCAGCGAAGAGGAGGCAAGATAAGAATACCGCTGGGGACGGGAAATGAACATGGAGTGTATGTCACTTTGGGGTTCATTATCTTTTCATGTGCATGAGGACTTCGTGGCATCGTTCTCACCTCTTGTGTGAGGATTCACAGGCTACAGGGGTCTCACCCCGGTGATAATATCAGTGTATCCTCTGGCCCATTCGGAACGGGATAAGACCAGGCTCGCCGGAGCGAGTTGCGGTGTCGTATGTGAAATGTCACCTGCTGGCCGAAGCACAATGCACCAGACCCTGTACCAACACCGAACACGTGTATCCGCATGTCCGTGTCCTTGTACTCCTGTGAGGCGTGGTGAGTTCCAGACTCACCGGTCATCGGTCGTATCGATAAAATAAAAACAGCGAGCTTGTAGTACAGCTGGGGTGGACTGATCCCCGCTGATTACTATAGGGAGCTGATTATCATCGTTTCACCCCAATCCAAACCGTCACCAGACAAATCACAATCGATTTGGGGGTCCGCTGAGAATACGGGCGTGTACGGAACAGAAACAGGCTACAGCGCGCCACTCATTGTGGCATGTGGGGAGGAAAGAAGGCGAACCGTCTACATGGCCCGAAACCCAATAAACGGATGTGGACATACATTTCCATATATGGGAATACATGCGGCTCCCGTGCAGAACGGGTTCTCGGGCGCCCGACACCATCTTTAGCCAATTGAACCAAAACCATGACCATCTTTCTCCAACTCTGGTTTGACGTTGTCGAGCACTGACATATCGTGTGTCTGACACAGTGATGGATGGTTATCTATCTCCATCGAGCACCCACACGCGTCTCCCATTGCCCACTACCATTTGTATTTGGCGCACTGGCCACAAGGATGTTTCCGGCGCGATCATCACGCAGTCCCTTTGATATCCAATATCTATCCAATTGATGCGCACGACATGCTTGTGCCAGTCCTTATCCAGGTGTACGTGTTTTTCCGGTTTTCGGCGTGTTCCGAGTCTGCTCTGCGCAGTAACGATGACGGTTGCGTTTCAGGGTTGGCACCCCCTCTAGATTCGCGCGTCCGCCCACCTGTCCATGCCACCATTCCCGTGGATGAAAGTACTCTCTCGGCGACCGTTACAGTACATTTGGAGGATCGTCGGCGCTGTCAATGACCACTGCCGAGACCAAACCGATGATCCCGATCCAAGATACTGAATGGTGTATAGTGAATACGGAATACGAATCTGTCGACATCGCTGCCAGAACCACAGAGCCGAGATCCTGGAGTCCAATGTCTCCAAAGTTTGACGTTTGAACTTGAGGCCTTGACATCGCTTGAGCCATTCGATGAGCATCAACGAAGGCTATCATCATCATCATCATTAACCATCACCATCGTCAATCACCCGAGGGCGTCGAGGTCGAATGTGGGTATTTCGATTCCGAACTAGAATGGGAACTGCCAGTGGATTTCGGGCTTGATGGTATGGTGGCGCTCGATCGGGGGTCTCAAGACCCGGTACTCAGGGATGGCATGTACATGTTCATGTGAATATATGTCCCGGTTTCCCTGGTATGTCATATTGTGATATTCTTTCATTGGGGATCATGGTTTCATTCATGCATGCAGTAGCAACGGGGCAAGCATTCCCAGGGTACTATTCTCTGGCTCGCTTTTACTGGGTATCATTAGCTGATCTTAATGTCTGGGTATCCAGGACGCGCATGTTTTGCCTACTCAGATTCATCACGGCGGATGGGGCTGGTTTGCGCCAGTGTTCACTACCATTTTTGGGACTGGACTCGGACGTGCCCAATCCGAGGACACGTTTCGGTAGGATGGGCTATTACAAACGCCACGCATTCCTGGATTATAAGGTGCGTGGCTTGCATTTAAAGCGTTCGATCAAACCCTCCCACCAAACCTCTGCCCACAATCCGGCTTACTGTGATCGCGTACGCAGAGTCCGTCTTCCATTGAAGATGCAGTATTTTACCAAATCCACCGCCCGATGGACTGCAGCGCGTCCCCAAAAAGAACAAAGGAGCAGACGAATGTGTCGAAGCAAATATTTGCTTTCGTGCGGAAGGCCATCATGTAAGCCGCCATGATACCGATATCAGTCAATGGTGCGTGTGGTGTGGGTCGTTGTTCCGATGGGCCCTCCATGCTGACGAACAGCCGAGGAACTTGATTACTCCCGGATCTTGCAGCTGCTCTGTACAGGGAGAAAACGTTCGACATATTCCCATTTATGGGGGTCCCGATGGGGGATGACCTCAAGTATTACTTATACACAGACGGCTCTGGGATGCGGATGCCAGATGGTTTGCCGAAAACTGATTGCCAGTGAAGTTTGGCCCAGATGGCGGGCGGTTTACGCCCCTTCCAAGCGGCCTGCGTTGGCTGTCCGTAGGTATATCAGGGGTCAATACTGTTTCCCTTGGTGCGGACAGCAGCTGGGCCATAACATACGTACAAGCACGATGGATTCTGGATGCATGACGTTCCTAGAATTTCGAGTAGGTACCAAATTGCGCTCCCTCGACCAGGTCAAGCCTGAGGTGGGGTTTCTTTACCCCATGTCTGGTCATTTGAACTCGCTGATCGATTGTGTGCCCTTGGTACAGAACATCATCTCGAATCCTCGGGAACCAGAACGGTGGGTCGAGAATGGCAAAGGCAGTTACCACCATTGGTTGGCCAGATTCGTGGCGGAAAGCCGTTGACCGGGATTCTCCGAGGCTGGTGGTGGTACGTACTCGAATGACTAGTTTGTGTGGTGTTGGAGACTCGATTGACCGTAGCAATGCTCTTGTAGAGCTCCTCAGTTCGAAATCACAATCCACGATCCTATGGATATGGTCTATGATGTGTTCTCAGGGAAGTTCGCCAATGCTTATTGGGCCATATGACATCATCCAGGCTATTAATCACCCTCCCTGCTCAATATCTTCGAGCCGCGTTCACAACACCATCGCCGGGTGACCTCTCACAAGCCATTTGAGCTTGATTGCTGATCGGAGGGCGGCTGGCGAAGAAAGACGACGGTTCCTGCCTACCGAGGAAGAATTCGCACGTTTTTCGTCGCTTCCGAGTTACAGATTCAAACTAGTGCTCATCTCGTGTCGCATCTCACATTGCCCATCTGCACACTCACGACGTCGTCGACAAATAAAGGGTTGTGATAATCAATTTGGATATGCCATGCCAATGGTTGCTTGCTCTGCGTTCTGGAAGAGATACATATGTAAAAGAGCGTCCACACATTCGTGCTGCAGTGCGAACCCAGAGAGTGTGTAATGGGATGGAACGGAGGCAAGGGGACGGGAGGGAGACGAGACATGTCAAGACGTGTAGGCCGGGCGGTATTGAATAGATCAATGATGTGTGAAACAACAAGATGGAAAGGAAGCGGGGGAAAAAGACAGAGAACAGACTTGTGCATATGCATATGTGGTCACCGCAAATCCACGATTTCGAGCGGCATATCCTTCATCTGTACGTGTCCCTTGTCGGCATCCTTTATAATGCGTCCCAGGTCGTGCGATCCAAAAAAAAGGTAACATGGCATGCCAGAGACAAATAACGCACATGAGTCCCAAAAAGAACAACTAGGTAAAGGAGACGTACGGTATAAATAGGAATATCAGGATGCGGATGGAACGCTTCCTTGGCGTGACAACCTAGAATCGTTTGTAGACCGGGTGGATCCGTCAGACGAAAGATCCCAAAGCTGTAGAGATGACCGATTGTCGGTGCACAAGCGACGCACACGAGGATGGATAGAGGACATACTTGGGCTTGGATTTGGGCGCGCAGACGACGGCAAAGGATTCGGGGAGCATGCGTTGGAAACCTGAGTGTGTGTGCAGGTCGACCGAGGACATGAAACCTATATATACATACAGGGGCATGGCATGATGGCACGGTGAGAAGCGGAAGTCCAAGGATGACCCATCAGCTACTCACATGATTGCGACGGGTGCGTGTGAATCTAACAAGCGTGCCAAGATCTTTAGCGTGACCATAATCGTCCCGTATCGAACCCCAAACTCACCCATCCAAGCGTGATCAACGCCCGTTCCTCTGTAAACTGCATCACCAATTCTTCCTCATCCATCGTACACGTATCGCTGGTCGAATGCTGTTTGGGAATCAATAACGTCGTCACGACGTACTTGCCTTTTTGGTCCCTTCCCAACAATAACCCACACGTTTCACGGTTTCGCGAGGTATTGAGCGCGGCGATGGAGAGGAAGCGTGGGAGACAGTCGCGTGGGAGGGATACGGTCTTGAGTTCTGGAACGCGGTCTTCGCTCGCGCGCTCTCGGATAATGCGGGCAGATTCTTGGGAGGCTGTGCGGAACCGTTCGCCATCGGCGTGAAGTGGTGGTGCAGGTGGCGGTGGTGGTGGACCTCGCGTTCGAGAGAGGGTGGCGGTGTACTGACTGCCAAGTGGTCCGGGTTGGGGGGCCGGAGCGGGTGGGGAGGGACGAGGGAACGCATCGGTGGGGTAAAGGCGGATTGACGGCGTCTTGGACGCATCTGGGATGAATAGAAGGGAAGAAGGCCCTACTTCGGAAGGTTTGAGGGTTGGATAATTGAACATGGATTGTAGGGAAGGCGTATAACCTTGTGAGAGTTGGTGCTGGGACATGAGTTGCGGGTATCGAATGTGCCCATCTGGCGGTGCGGGCGATGTGGTCGTGATTGGTATCGGGTATGAAGGACTGGAATGGAAGAGGGAGTAAGTTACGTGTAATCCCTGACGAGGCCAGCCTACGTACCCTTTCACAGATAACGTCTGAGGCCTGTTGCGGTGCTGGGATGAGGGCGGATATGAAGAGAGAAGTCATGATGAGGCTAACCTTGTCGGACTTTCTAATGGCATGGAAGTTGGAAGGGCGTCTTCGTAGACAGGTTCTCCGTTCCTTGGTGAAGGCTGAGCGTACTGGTGGGTGTGGTTCGGGGGCGCAGGCGCGTATGTGGGTGAAGGGACGACACTGCGGCGAGCTGCGCGAGACGCAGCCTCTGCTTCTTGTTGACGTTTCATAATACCTTCCTGCTCTCTATTCCGTCTTCGAAGAGCTTCCTCCTCTTCACGTCGCTTGGCTTCTTCTTGGTAATGCAGGGTGTCATCATGTTCACGTTCACGTTCTCGCCGTCGGTCCCGTTCTTCGCCACTGAGAGGGGTGACGGCCCCCGAACCGGATCTATCCGACCTGTCTCGTCTAATGAGGGACGGTTCGCGAGAGACGTCTGCCGCGCGTCTTGCCGCCGACAACGCATCTTCTTTCTTTCTGCTGGGCACGGTGTCGATCTGGGGCCGACGATGTTGACTGACCGTTTTTTGCTCGACCGCCTTGTAGAGTCCGTCGTTCGAGCGCCTCGGCTCCTCTCTTCTCGCCTCTTCCCGTCTTAATTGTGCCTCCCGTCGCACTGCCTCGTGAGCCTGCCAACCTGATTCGTCATGGTCGGGATACCGATCGGGTCTGGAGTCAACTTGTGTTCTCACACCAGCGTCCAGTGCAGCACGCACGGCCGTTGCTTCTTCAGGGTGTTGCGCTGCCCAACGTTCATAGCGGTCGACGAGGACGGGTTTTATTTCACCGAGGTGGAGGAGGATGTCTTGACCATTCTGTGACGTCGCCAAATGAGCGCCAGTTCATACAAGCGTGCGAAGATATAATGAATACATGAGACACCCAGACGTGCATCATGCCCGAGAACGGCGCCCATCCATCGGATCGCGAGAGGAAAAAAAGAGGAGGGAGAAGGACAAGATATAATGTACTGCGGACTCACGAGACCGAGGTTATGGCGTTGCGTTGCGGTCAAGAGTGTGAAATACTCCTTGTGAGAAGGAAGCCTCTCGAGAATGATGG
>JBBPRK010001333.1:0-13024 GCA_038093075.1 Boletus patriciae | reverse complement strand
CTGAGTGGATTTCTAGTGTGGTGGTGGACTCGGTGATCGGTCCGGTTTTGAAACCCGACTTGATATATCATCGACATGGGTAACATTCTCCAATTCAACGCTCCGCAACTTACCCCCCCACGTTCTCAGTTCGTTTACGAAGGTGCCTCGATGGCAGATGCCAGTCGTCCAGGAACGTGCTTAAAGGTGACGAGCTCGTATGCTCATTGCTTGCGCTCATTCTGACGAGGCTTCCCATGCTTTAGCTTTTGTGTTCACAAGCGTTCCCCGGAGCGCGGAGTGATACCACAGTAGCCATGGATAAATGTTTGGACCAAAAGTCCAAGATTATCCCCCCGCCATCCACTGTCCGCGCCCGCTCCTCTCGTCACTTCGACTTCTGATGTTGGGAGCCCATTGCTACCTGACTGCGACGTTGGCTACAAAATACACATAGTCGATGACTTGTTGGCGGGCACCTCATGGTTGGACAGTATCGTTCGTATCATCACCGGGTTGGCCCTCCTCATCGTCAGCGTCAGAGATGTTGACGCGCTCCGTTCGACGGCTACATTTCCACTCGTCGACGCAGATGATCCAGCATTGGGAGTGAGCGCGCATCGCTTTCTGTGACCTCGATACCTACCCGTGGCTCGGCTGAAAGATTGGAAAGCGAGCGGCTTTTTCTCAAAGAAATACGTGGTATGGTTACCACTGTAATCTGTGGGTATGGGGATCTCCGACTCTGGCTTAACGGACATATCGATATCTTCCAACAAGTTTCCTAGCCAATGTGATTGTACATGTAGCAAAGCCTAGACTTCACCGAATTCAATTCCCTTTCCGCTCGCCCGCCTCGGTTCCATGACTTTCAATCCCCCCTACATAACAAGTGGCATCGTGACCACCGTCATATCCAATCTACCGACCAGCACATTGAATCGGATCACGCGCGAAGAAGTTCCTCCGCCTTCTTCGAACGCGATAGAATTCTACACTTGAAAGGCTTGGTATGACTGCGAATCCAGCCATGAACAAATCCACAACAGAACGACTCCCGAAACTCACCGTATGACCCCCTCCTCGACATCATACCTCGGGACGCACTCCACACTATTCTCGATACATCTCGACACATCCAACGTTGCCAACGCCATCGTGACACAGATAAAGATCGTCGATTCCGCCAGGAGCGCTCCTGGACACCTCCGTCTTCCCCATCCAAAACACGCATCACGCGGGTCAGGCTGTTGATCCTCGCCAAGGAACCTCTCCGGGTCAAACACATCCGGATCGGGATACGTTTGCGGGTCGGACAAGATGAACCTGCACCAAACGTTAGATTCCAGACAAACTCCGTCGTTCGCCGGCCACGAACCAGATGTTCCCGAGGATAAACGCCCCTTTGGGGATGAAGTATCCATTATACGTCTCGTCCTGTGTAGTGGCATGTATCGCTAGCGTTATATACATTCCGGTTAGACTAGAAACGCGCGTTCGTGAAGACACCTACCAAGTGGAACCACCACGTGCCATCTGAGGAGTTCTGTACAGATCGCATTCACGTACGGAAGGGCCTCACGATCCCGCATGGTCGGGAGTCTCTCATACCCGACGACAAAATCTACTTCTGCCTGCGCTTTCTTGAGAATGTCGGGGTACATTGTCATAGCAAGGAAAAATGCGGATATTGTGGACAGTGTCTGTCGTCGATGCGTTTGTTTCGGTGTGACTCACTTATAGACTCAAACCCGACTCACCGTGTCAGATCCACCTAATACATCATAGGACCACGCTCAACGTAAGTAAAACGGATTTGAGAGGGATACCTTTGAAAACACACCCAGGTACATCATAAAAGACACCTGTTTCAACATCTCTTCATCCTCAGGGGTAACGCCTTCCTGGAGCAGTTGCGATGTAAACGAGGGCGTAGCACTGCCCATTGCCTGACTCGACATGAGCGTACAAGCACCACGATTGCGAAGGGAAAACATGCCAGGTTCGTCAACACAAATTCGTACGGCGTGTTCACCGCCTCGCTCAACATTTTGCGCCACCGCTTGGCATCCTTTCGGAACCCACATCCAGGGAACCATTCGGGCAGGTATCGCACTAGTGAAACACTTCAAGCAGCTGGAAAGAATTGAACGGAATTGAGAAACGTACAGATCGGAAGAATGTCGACTAGAAATCTTCCCGGCACCATGACCTCAGACATATTACGGATAGCTCTGTCAGCCATCTCCACCAGTGGGTCGTCGTCGTCCTTGACATTATAACCATGTGAGATCTTCAGTATCACCGAACCGGCCGTTCTACCAGAGACACGTCACTTTAGCACAACCACATGAGGGCACAAAATCAGCACCGCACCTGCGAACGTGCGCAAGGAGATCATCAGGGCTCTTCAATACATTACGTACGAGTTGTTTCGCCTCCGCTTCTGCGGCAGGGTAGAACGCCTCTAGGCTACCCTTGGTACCAATATATCGATGAAAGAGCTTGCGATGCTTTCGGTGGGTATCACCATATTGGAGAAAGACAGTGGAGTCACCCCAGCCAACGAGGTCACAGGCCATCGTAAAGCGTGGCCTGTTCGCCGTGATGGCGCTCTTCGTCTCGAGTAGGTCTTTGGTGGCATTGAGGGAGTTGAGCACGACGAATTGTGTGCCCAGCACTCTAAGGGACATAATAGGGCCTGGCGTGGAATGAACGATGTATCATAATGGACTTTTTGTGAAGTAAGAATATACTTGCCATATTTTCCGCTCATGGCTGCAAACGTTTTATATAGTGCATATGTCGAAAATTCGAGCAGATTTCCGATGAGCGGCCATCCAGGAGGCCCAGGTGGGAGCGGCGAGCTCCTTTTCCTAACAAGACGACCAACAAGGTACAATGCTAAACCAAAAAGGCAGACATCAAGAGCATGGACCTGGAACATTGTGCCCCAGTGACGGAACCGCGATGTAAGAGATGATTAGAAAGCTGGGTACGATGAATGCCGTGTTCAGGAGTTCAAAGATCGTTATAACATCCGATTCCTGAGAACGCGGAACGACGCACCAGCTGCGGCCCATCACACGGGCGACTCAGTGTTTGGGCGAGGTCGGACAAAGGCCAGGCCGCCCCTAATAAAGTAACTAGTGCCTTAGGCACTTTTTAGGACCGCCCAAATGCTACAGTAACTTTGATCATCAGCCAAGTTGAATGAGAGTTAGGTTGGACCACCGTTCATTTCAGCTGCTCCGCCGATGTGGGCGCGTGCAGCTTAAATAATGCATATATTTAGGCCCATTGATCAGTCGAGTAGCTGGGGTGGGGGAATGAGGAGGGTGCATTGCAATTGAAACGGGGATAGACGCTGGCGCAACCTCATGGAAATCTCCGAGTTTGACAGGCCTTTTTTCGGTGGCTTAGCAACTACAATCGATGATGAAGCTTTACCAATCTTTGGTTCGTAAAGTCAGTGCGATTGCACATGTGGCAAAGCCTAGATTTTATCAGATTCAAGTCCTTTCCTCTTGCCCGTCGTCTGTTTCTATGACTTTCAATCCCCTACATAACAGGTGGTATCGCCGGGATCACCATCGTACCCAATCTACCGACCAGCACATTGAATCCGATCATGTGTGAAGACGCTCCTCTGCCTTCTTCGAACGCGGTACAATCCTACACTTGAAAGGCTTGACATGACTGCAAATCCTGACTTGAACAAATCCACATCAGAGCAACCACGGAAGCTTACCGTACAGTCCCCTCCTCAACGTCATACCTCGGCACGCACTCCACACCATTTTCAACACATCTCGACACATCCAACGTTGCCAATGCCATCGCGACACAGATAAAGATCGTCGATTCCGCTAGGAGCGCACCTGCACACCTCCGTCTTCCCCATCCAAAACACGCATCACGCGGGTCAGGCTGTTGATCCTCGCCAAGGAACCTCTCCGGGTCAAACACATCCGGATCGGGATATGTTTCCGGGTCGGACAAGATGAACCTGCACCAACCATTAGATCCCAGACAATCTGGTCATCCGCCGGCCACGAACCAGATGTTCCCGAGGATAAACGTCCCCTTTGGGATGAAGTATCCATTGAAGATCTCATCCTGTGTACTGACATGCATTGCTAGGGTCATGCACATCCCGGTCAGACCAAAAACACACATTCGCGAAGACACGTACCAACTGGAGCTACCACGTGCCATCTAAGGAGTTCTTTACAGATCGCGTTCGCATACGGAAGTGCCTCACGATCCTGCATAGTCGGAAGCCTCTCGTGCCCAACGACGGCATCTACCTCTGATTGCGCCTTCTTGAGAATTTCAGGGTACATTGTCATGACGAGGAAAAAAGCAGATAATGTGGACGCTGTCTGTTGTTGATGTACTCGTTTCGGTGTGACTCGTAGACGAAAAATCCGACTTACCGTGTCAGATCCAGCTAATATATCATCGAACCACGCTCAACGTAAGTAGAACAGATTTGAGAGCGATACTTTGAAACCACACACCCAGGTACATCGTAAAAGCAACATATTTCAAAATCTCTTCATCCTCAGAAGTAACGCCTTCCTGAAGCAGTTGCGACGTCAACGACGGCGCAGCACTGCCCTTTGCCTAACTCGACATCAGCATACAGGCATCACGATTGCGAAGGGAAAACATGCCAGGTTCTCCAACACAAGCTGGTATGGCGAGTTCTTTGCCTCGTTCAACATTTTTCGCCACCGCTTGGCATCTTTTTGGAACCCACATCCAGGGAACCACTCGGGCAAGTATCGCACTAGCGGAACCCTTCAGGCGGCTGAAATGAATCGAACAGAGTGGAGAAACGTACAGATCGGAATAACGTCGACTAGAAATCTTCCCGGCGTCGCGACCACGGAAAGGTTCTGCATAGCCCTGTTAGCCATCTCCACCAGTGGATCACCATCATCCTTGACATTGTAACCATGCGAGATCTTCAATATCACCGAACCGGCCGTTCTGCCAGAGACACGCCACTTTAGCACAACCACATGAGGGCACAAAATCAGCACCGCACCTGCGAACATGCGCAAGGAGATCATCAGGGCTCTTCAATACATTACGTACGAGTTGTTTCGCCTCCGCTTCTGCAGCAGGGCAGAACGCCTCTAGGCTACCCTTGGTACCAATATATTGATGAAAGAGCTTGCGATGCTTTCGGTGTGTATCACCATATTGGAGAAAGACAGTGGAGTCACCCCAGCCAACGAGGTCACAGGCCATCGTAAAGTGTGGCCTGTTCGCCGTGATGGCGCTCTTCGTCTCGAGTAGGTCTTTGGTGGTATTGAGGGAGTTGAGCACGACGAATTGTGTGCCCAGCACTCTGAGGGACATAATAGGGCCTGGCGTAGAATGAGCGATGTATCATAATGGACTTTTTGTGAAGTAAGAATATACTTGCCATATTTTCCGCTCATGGCTGCAAACGTTTTATATGGTGCATATGTAGGAAATTCGAGCAGGTTTCCAATGAGTGGCCATCCGGGAGGCCCAGGCGGGAGCGGCGGGCTCCTTTTCCGAACAAGGCGACGAACAAGGTACGATGCCAAACCAACAAAGCAGACATCAAGGACGTGGATCCACATTGTTTCTCCCCAGTGACGGAGCCGCGATGCAAGAGACAACCAGAAAGCTGGGTACGATGAATGCCGTGTTCAGGAGTTCAAAGACCTTTATACCATCTGATTCCTGAGAACGCGGAACGCGAACGACGCATCAACTGCGGCCCATCACACTCGGGAGTTTGGGGTAAGACAACGGCCTTCCCTAATATATACATCGTGATAAAGCAACCAGGTCCAGCTTGGAAAGTAGTTGGAAGTCATTGACTCGGCAAAGCCCGTCATGCCAAAGTTGGAGAGTTCTGAACCCCCTTCTTGCCAGTGAAGTTCATGCAGCGTCTAATAGTCCCTTCCTCGTTCCTCACCACTGATCAGTGGGCCTGAATGTATGCACTATTGAACTTCGCTGCACGCGCCCACTGATCACCGAAGCAGCTGAAATGAACGGTGCTCCGAGAACCCTCTCATTGGCTGATGGTTACATATAGCAAAGCCTACACTTCATCAGATTCAGGGCATTTCCTCTCGAACCCCGCTGTTCCATGACTTTCAATCCCCCCTACATAGCAGGTGGTATCGTGACCACCATCGTATCCCATTTACCGACCGGCACGATGACTCGGATCAAGCGTGAAGAAGCTCCTCCGCCTTCTTCGAACGCGATACAATCCTACACTTGAACGGCTTGACATGACTGCGAATCCAGTCATGAACAAATCCACATCAGAACGATCCCGAAAACTCACCGCGCAATCCCCTCCTCGACGTCATACCTCGGCATGCACTCCACACCATTCTCGACATATCTCGACACATCCAGCGTTGCCAGCGCCATCGCGACACAGATAAAGATCGTCGATTCCGCTAGGAGCGCACCTGCACACCTCCGTCTTCCCCATCCAAAACACGCATCACGCGGGTCAGGCTGTTGATCCTCGCCGAGGAACCTCTCCGGGTCGAACACATCCGGATCGGGGTATGTTCCTGGGTCGGACAAGATGAACCTGCACCCAACGTTAGATCACAGACAATCTCCGTCATCCACCGGCCACGAACCAGATGTTCCCGAGGATAAACGTCCCCTTTGGGATGAAGTATCCATTGAAGATCTCATCCTGTGTACTGACGTGCATCGCTAGCGGTATGCACATTCCGGTCAGACCAAAAATGCGCATTCGCGAAGACACGTACCAACTGGAGCTACCACGTTCCATCGCAGAACTTCTTTACAGATCGCGTCCACGTACGGAAGTGCCTCACGATCCTGCATGGTCGGAAGTCTCTCGTTCCCGACGACGGCATCTACTTCTGACTGCGCTTTCTTGAATATTTCGGGGTACATTGTCATGGCAAGAAGAAATGCGGATAGCGAGGATGCTGTCTGTCGTCGGTGCGCTTGTTTCGGTGTAACACATTTGTAGACTAAAGAGCCAACTCACAGTGTCAGATCCAGCTAATATATCATCGAACCACACTCAACGTAAGTAGAACAAATTTGAAAGTGAGACTTTGAAACACACCCAGGTACATCATAAAAGAAACTTGCTTCAAAATCTCTTCATCCTCAGGAGTAACGCCTTCCTGAAGCAGTTGTGACGTCAACGATGGCGCAACATCGCCCTTTGCCTAACTCGACATCAGCATACAGGCATCACAATTGCGAAGAGAAAACATGCCAGGTTCTCCAACACAAACTCGTATGGCGTGTTCACTGCCTCGTTTAACATTTTGCGCCACCGCTTGGCATCTTTTTGGAATCCACATCCAGGGAACCACTCGGGCAAGTATCGCACTGGCAGGAGCCTTCAAGCGGCCGAAATGAATCGAAAGGAGTAGAGAAACATACAGATCGGAATAACGTCGACTAGAAATCGTCCCGGCATCATGACCTCGGACAGATTACGCATGGCTCTGTTAGCCATCTCCACCAGGGGATCACCATCGTCCTTGACACTATAACCATGTGAGATTTTCAATATCACCGAGCCGGCCGTTCTGTCCAAAATATGTCGCATTAGTACGATCACCCAGGGGAAAATCAGCACCACTGGCACCTGCGACAATGCGCGACCAGATTGTCAGGATTCTTCAAAACATTGCGTACGAATTGTTTCGCTTCCGCTTCTTCGGCAGGGGATAATGCCTCTATGCTACTCTTGGTCCCAATATACTGATGGAAAAGCTTGCGATGCTTTCGGTGTGTGTCGCCGTGTTGCAGAAAACCTGTGCCCTCTCCCCAGCCGACGAGGTCACCGCCCATCGTAAAATGTGGCTTGTTCGACGTGATGGCGCTCTTCTTCTCGAGTAAGTCTTTGGTGACCTTGAGGGAGTTGAGCACGATGTATTGCGTGCCCATCACTCTGAGGGATATAATAGGACCTGGTGTACAATGAGTAATGCACATGAAGCGAGCATGCACTTGCCATATTTTCCGCTCATGACTCCAAACGTTTTATACGGAGCATCCGCCGGAAAGTCGAACAAGTTTCCGATGAGCGGCCATCCAGGCGGTCCAGGCGGGAGCGGCGAGCTCCTTTTCCAAACGAGACGACCAACAAGGTACAATGCCAAACCAAAAAGCCAGACATCAAAGACATGGGTCCACATTGTTTCCCCCCGGTGATGGAACTGCAATGCAACTTGAAGAGGCGGGTCAGGAAGCTGGGTATGATGAATGCAATGGTTCAAAGGAGCTTTAAAGCTTTACCCCCCACCATACGATTCCTGTGCCATCATGCAACTGCGGCCAGGCCCATCACAGCCTACAGGCCGCCCATCACACATAAAAAATGCAACCTTATTGCGTGACAGCTTTTACGCAAGTCGGACATTAGGAAGCGAGTGCTCCCATTGGCTGATAGGCTCATATGAGCGATCCCGAAAGTATCGGCTAAAAAACGCACTTTGTGCGTTTTAGGAACGCCACAGAAATGTGTACTAGTGGGCCTTCCACTCTAATGCAATCTGCAGGTGTCGACTCTGGCATGACGGGCCTTTCAAGGACGTAGAACTACATATTTCCCGAGCAGTGTGATTGTACATATAGCAAAGCCAAGACTCCATGAGACTCGTTTCTCTCTCCCCAAATGACCTTCAAGTTCCCGAATGGAGATAACAAAGAACCATTACGATAGCCCCCCGCGTGCCCCACGTTCCACAACTCCCAACCCCTACATAGAACGCACCATCGCACCCAAACTGCCGACCAGCACATTCAAGTGTGAAGAAGCCCCTCTGCCTTCTTCGATCGCGGTACGATCATATACTTGAACGGCTTGACTGCAGAGACTCATTAGCAGATACACACTAGAACGACTCCGCAAACTCACCGTATCATGCCCTCCTTGACGTCATACGTCGGCACCCACTCCACACCATTCTCAACGCATCTTGACACATCCATGGTCGCCAACGCTATTGCCACACAGATAAAGATCGTCGAGTCTGCCAGAGGCCCACCCGGACACGATCGTCTTCCCCACCCGAAACATACCTCACCCGGGTCGAGCTGCTGATTCTCGCCGGGGAACCTTTCTGGATCGAACACCTCCGGACTCGGATATGTCTCTGGGTTGGACAGGGTAAACCTAAACGAAGGGTTTCGTGTCACGGTGGGTGGGGTCACAAATCGAGAACACTCTCGGAGAGCCACGAACCAGATATTCGCGAGAAGCCACGTTCCTTTGGGAATTAAGTACCCTTCGTAGATGATATCCTGTGCAGTGATGTACGGTGCTAGTGGTATCATATAATGTTGCTCTAGTCGGAAACGCACATGCACGGAGATATGTACGCATAGGAACCACCACCTGCCACCTAAGAAGTTCTTTGCAGATCGCGTTCACGTACGGAAGCTGATCACCGACAACGGCATTCACTTCTGCCTGCGCTTTCTTGAAGATTTCGGGATATATTGTCAGGGCAAGGGAAAATGTGGACGGTGTCTGTTATTAATACACTCGTGTCGGTTCGATTTGCTTGTACACGAAGTATTCAACTCACTGTGTCAGATCCACCTGATAAATTGTACAACCACAGTCTTGTGAAGCATATTTTGAAACCTTACCTACGTACATGGAAAAAGAGGCCCACTTCAACACTTCTTTCTCCTCGGGGGTAACACCTTCCTGGATCAGCCTTGACGCCAACGACGGCAGAGCATCGCCCTTTGCCTAATCAACATCAGCGTACAAGCACCACGAACTCGAAGAGAAAACATACCAAGTGCTCTAACACAAGCTGGTGCGGTGTTTCCGCTGTCTCGCTCACCAGTTTTCGCCACTGTTTTGCGGCTTTGTGAAACCCGCCACCAGGAAACCACGCAGGCAGGTATTGCATTAGAACCTTTCAAACACCTGAAATGGGTCGAAGAGGCTTGGGGAAGGTACAAATGGGAAACGTGTCGACCAGAAAGCGTCCCGGCGTCATGGCCGCGGAGAAAATGTGCATGGTTTTATCAGCCATCTCCACGAGGGGATCACCATCGGCTTTGACGCTACAACCATGCGAGATCTTCAGGATCACCGAGCCAGCCGTTCTGCCCAAAATATGTCACGTCAGTACGAAGAAAATCAGCACCGCTGGCACCTGCGACAATGCGCGCCCAGATTTTCAGGACTCTTCAATATATTGCGTACGAATTGTTTCGCTTCCTCTCCCCCGGCAGGGTAGAACGTCGCCAGGTCGCTCTTAGTGCCGGTCTGCCGACGAAAGAACTTGCGATGTTTTCGGTATGTGTCACCGTATTGAAGAAAGATCGTGGAGTCACCCCAGCCGACGAGGTCACCGCCCATCGTAAGGTGTGGCCTATTTGCTGTGAGGGCGCTCCTCTTCTCGAGTAGGTCGCTGTTAGCCTTGAAGGAGTTGAGAGCAACGTATCGAGTTCCCATCACATTGAAAGATATGATAGGGCCTGGCGTAGGATGAGCAATGTAACTCTTTGTGAACGTGTATGCACTTGCCATATTTCCCGCTCATGGCGCCGAACGTTTTATATGGAGCATATGTCGGAAACTCGAGCAGGTTTCCGATGAGCGGCCATCCGGGAGGCCCGGGCGGGAGTGGCGAGCTCCTTTTCCAAACAAGACGACCGACAAGGTACAATGCTAAACCAAAAAGGTAGACATCAAGGACATGGACCCACATGGTTTCCCCTAGCGACGGACTCGGAATCACGATGCAAGAGACGATCAGAAAGCTGGGTACGACAATGTTCAGCAGTTCAAAGAGCTTTATACCGTACGGTTCCTGAGAACGCCAAACGACGCATCAAGAACAGCCCAGCCATCACACTGGCCAGTTTTGGGCGAGACAAAGGCCAGGCCAGCCCGTTCTGTAAGCATTAGCCGATGAGAGGGACTCAGCAACTTAGCTGTGAAAGAGTTAAGTTGGACCACCGTTCATTTCAGCTGCTCCAGGGGCCGTATAGCTCAAATAGTATATTTTGCACGATACCGTTGGGTATATGCCTTGACGTTGCAATTTCTCTTGCACTGCAGTTGGCAACGCACGTCCCTCGATCAATCTATTTTAATTGGAATGCAGACTCCCTGTTCCCCCATTTCAGCTGCTCCACTGATGTGGGCCCGTGCAGCTTAAATAGTGCACATTGCAACAACTATTTGGGCTGCACGAGGCCACATATGTGCGAAAGGGAGTCGCTAAAATGAAAGAATAAGGAGGACGCACTGCAATTGAATGGGGATAGATCGAGGGACATGCGTGTGCGGTGGGCGAAGAAGGTTGTAATTTCCAGTCCTCAAAACGTTGTAGCGTCTGAAAAATTAGAGTCGGAGTTCAAATATGGGAAGCTTTCAAGGACGAGATTGTTGGCAGGCGTACCCTCATGTCAGGGCTCATGATGACACCCAATGTAACCTCGATGCAAGAGAAGAGACAGTCAGAAGCTGGGTACAATCAATGGTGTTCATCCAGTTTCTTTATATACGTTTCCTCAGTTTGACCATAACATGCCCAACACTGAGTTGTCTGGAAGCGATGGAGCGGGTGAATTCAGTACGACCTTGATTCCACAAAAACTGGAAAGGACCATCTGCAACTTGGAACGCCACGAAAACTCACCAGTGATGTGATTAAAGCAGGAGCGTTCTCTCAGACAACGCACACGAACACACCAAAAGATCTCGTCGGAACAATGACCGTTACGTGGACATTCAGGTCGGTGCCAAGCTCGCATAGGTTTGTGATTTGCCGTCGCATCATGGGCAAAGGGAACTCACTATCATGGTCTGACGCACGACAGAAGTTCTGATGGTGTGAAGTCCCGTCCACTACAAGGAACGCGATCCTTTCGAGTCGGTTTACTGTGTAAACGCAAGTACGACCCAGAATCAGCGCAAGGCTGAAGGTACATCAAGGCTCAAGAGTTCGCAAGAATGACTCGCCTGAAAATGAGTAGGTGCTGGGCCTTCTACTCGAAATGATCGCCCGAACTCGGGCCCTGCATTCCTGCCATCCAAACACCAGCGAGTGAATTAAGCCGAATTTCGAGGCGCTGGTAAGGACTAGTCTCTTGCCGCTGAAAAAAGTCGAAGGTAGCCGTTCCCTCTTCCATAATATCATGACCAATCGTGATCCATGAACAATCCCGGGACCCGGAGGCCTCGTTGATCCCCAGCCTCCTAATTCGAACGCGGCAGCCGGGTTACCACACGTGCATACATGCATACCCGCTTGCCGCCGATCAGTGATTTTGTCTTTGTCTAGCGTCATTGGAGTTCGTCCCCACGAACAGAATACGTACGGCAAATCGGAATATTTTCCTCCATTACAAAGATACTGGAGACGAGATACAACAGTGTCGAAGTGTTCAAATGAGTGTGGGGGTCCATTCGAGAAAAGATTGTATCATCAAAGGATACCAAACCAGAACTAAACAGGGCAGGAAATACCAATCAGAAGAGAAGGCTTGTATAACAAGCTTGTAACGAGAGGAAGAAATAAGAAGCTGAAGAATGAAACGCATCTCCTTGTTGCTGCGTAATGTAGAGGAAATCGAGACGAGTCTCGGATTCAATCCTACTTGCGTTCCTCGTCCTCACATGCCTCCACCTTGACTTTCTCGTCGACGTATTGGGGGGAAGCAACAAATAAGGTCTCGGGAACTTGTTCATACACGATGTATTCGCGATCAATGGTCTCCTCGCCACGCTCACCGCGCACGGTGCGATAAGCAAGAACGGACAGAACCCAGAACATCCTCAAAAGAACGCCGATCCCACAGCCTTGTCATACAATAAATTAGCCCGGGAGAAAGCGAGATCCGTGATTTCTTACCAAGAACGAAGGCTACTGCACGACCTTCCCAGGGTCCAAGCGCTTTAGTGGCCCTGTGGATGCGCCCCAAGAAGCTCTTGCGGTGCTTGTGGCCGTGGCCGCGATGTCCACGGTGTCCGTGGTGTCCATGGTGGGGGCGATGTTCATGG
>JBBPRK010001332.1:0-13047 GCA_038093075.1 Boletus patriciae | reverse complement strand
AATCGGGGATATTAACACGAAGAGAGGCGATGGCGAACGGGCGGAGGGACGTGGCCGTAGGAGGGCGGAATGACGCCCTCTTGCATCTTTACGGGGGCATCAACAATCCGAGAGTTGAGTCTTGAGGCGCAGATCGGACAGCCTTTTGGAAATCAGCAGCGACGAGTGTGGTCTGACGGACTGCTGTAGATGTTCTGGACATTCAGTGAATTGGAAGACACGGGTACCTTGCAAGACATGCGTCAACCTTGTCCAACGCAGCCAACGTGCTTTCAATCGAGGCATTCGCATTCGAGAAAATGAAAATCTAGGAGTAAGAACTGTCAACCAATCAATTCCGACAGGGGAATGCGGAAAACCCTCTGCATAATCTACCTTATCGCCAATGGCGCCCATGAGGCCTTCTCTACCCTCGACAGCGGCGGCAGCACCAAACTTGGCCCGTGAAACAGCGATCTTGAGCTCGTCTGCGTTCAAGGGCTTCTTCAGTTTTTCAACGACAGCCTTGGCAGCCTCCGTGATGCTCTTAGCATCAGGACCCTGGACCAGAACACCAGTCAAGGCAGCGTTGGAATAAGGAAGGTGAACCGAGGTGACGGTTACAGGTGGGCGGGGCGCCGAAGGCCACTTGAGCGACCGAGTCGGTGCGACATGTGCACTGAGGACAGAGTGCACAGGTGACGGCGTCGCGGTACCAAAGCCAATGAACAGGGTCTGAGGACCCTCGTGCGAGTCGATTCGCGTCGAGCCACCAAAGTATTTCGAAGGCGCCGTGATGGGGAACTCGTGGGGAGCACGGCGTCTGCGTGAGCCTTGTCGACGAGCTCCGCGAGACGTGCCGAGTCGATACCGGTACCGACGACGGCGACGTTGCCCGAGGTGAAAGCCTCTTTTGCGAATGATTTCATAGATTCGAGGGAGATGGGGGTATGGGGGTTCGCGAACAGGGAAGCACCGAGGGCAGTACAGAAGGCAAAGGTATGGGCAGCCTCGATGGCGACAGTGCTTGGCGATTGAGAGACGGCGGCAACTTCATCGCGGACGATAGGGAGGACGTATTCCGTGGCCATCTGTGGCAAATCCTGGACCGCGCCGCGCATCTTCCTACATCTGCAACTTGGAACACCACGAAAACCCGCCATTTCTGAACAAAATCGTCGCATTGGGCGTCAGAAAGTCCTCAAGCGATAGCGTCACTCGTCAGCTCTGCAGATGCTAGAGTAATAGTAGTAAGCCCACCTCAGAAGATTCCGGGCGGGAAGTTCTGTCACTCAGGGTGAGCATATGTAAGAAGCCGTATTTCAATCTTTAAAGTTGAATCAGCGCCATTATAAACAAAAGGTTCCGAGGGGGTCCTCGGAACAATAAGTAGGCCAGAGTTTTGCAGTTGGCCGTAACGCATTGGTGTCATCCCTCGCGCCCCAGTACATCATGATGCAAAGTGCATTTTCAGCTGAATATGCCCAGACTGCACTTATTCTCAGAATCGCCCGCTCATGTGACGGTCGGTCTCTCTCTTTTCCATCGCGCCGCATGTCGTTCACGAAGGTTACTTCCCAGCGGCCGGCGCTCTCGTCATTTTGTACGATCATGGTAAGTGTAAAATATGCTCCCCCCGATATTGTCGTTCATCATGTACACAGTCATCACGTTCGGTCAAGAGGTGAGCCATCTGTACTGTGGGCGACCCATATGGACTGATGTCCGATGGGTTAGGTCGATCATATCTGGGTGAGCATTTGCATTTAGGCTTGGTATTCTCGTTGATCTCATTCCAATTTTGTTTCCGGTAGAATCGCCCATTCTCCTTTGGAAGTATTAATTATATACTGGTATGTCAATCTGCCTTCGTTTATATCGTTCGAGGGAATCGACGTCATGTTCCAGATCCGCTACATTGGTGATGGAATCGCCATGTGAGTTGATGAATGATTTCTGTTTTGCGGCACTACTCAACTCGACATGTTTAGCTTGGATATGATTGGTAGGAAATGTTTTCTACCGTAGATAACCCTCGCTGAGCTTTCCATAGCTTTCCGAGTCCAAACTCAGGAAGTATGTGGGCCTTCGGACATTCACTCTGTTTTCTATGCTGATCCCGATGACGTGACAGTTGTACGTTCCCCTTTTCCCCCCATCCGAGACAAATTCATGGACGTTTCGACACGAACTATCCTTCATAGCTGTGAGGATATCTCGATCACGTTTCCGTCCTGTCCTCTCACTTCTTTCCTAGGCAAAATCTACTTCTTTGTCCAATCATGGCTCGGTACCCTGGCGTTATTCCTGATCCAGCGTGTGTCCCACGCCCCTGGCTCCCTCCATCCTCACTGATCCTATTCAAGTGACGCTTCAAGCTCGATTATATGCCATGTACCAAGGATCAAAGATCATCCTTGCACTGCTGATTTTCGGCTATGTGTGTGAAGTTGCAGCTTTGTCGACCATCACGAGTCTCATTGACGCAGATTCACAAAGTACGCCTCTGTGTTTCCTACCCGCATCCATTCACGCTAACGGATGCATGCGCTATCTACTCGGAAACATAGTCACAAACGAGATTCTGATGGGGTTATACATTTGTGCCGACATGGATGCCCCATCGTTTTACCGACCGTACGTTATTTGGTTGCCCATAGTCGTGTGCGACGGCATCCTAGGTCTACTTGCCGTATGGTATGGCGTTAGTGTTTGGATGGCGGGATACCGCGCTAAGCGGTCGGATGGGGTGCGTATTGCAGATGTCCTCGTCAGGGGCGGCGTGGGCTACTTTGTGTGGTACGCATGTCCACTTTGGCTATAACCTCGACAGCGTCGTAACATGTTCTCACATTTTCTTATGATAGCATCCTACTGGGATGTGTCGCCAGCATTGTCACCGCACAATATTTCGGGGTATGTATTCCGTTCCTGCGTTCTCCCCACAACACTCACCTGACGAACCCGCGCTAGGTTGAATGGTGGCAGGTGTCCTCGGCATTCCCACCCCCGAGCGAGGTCGTGATCGGATGTCGACTGATTCTGAACCTCCGGTCATCTCTGGTACAAGACATGGAGGAGGGAAACCGTCACTTTCGAGTTGACACACCATGGGTAGCACTCGACCCTCTTCCAAGCTCAACGGTCTTAGATTGAGTCGTGTTTTAATTGACTTGTTCGTTGGTTCCATCGCATGGCATCACGACAACGAGGTGATGTAGGCGTAGTTCTCTACGGACCGGTGGTCCAGTCGCGCTGTCGTGACTGTATGAACGACGATGCGGGTACCTCCTGGCCACATCTCTCGTGGGTTTGAAGCGATGGGGAGACCCCGTCTCGCCTCACCCTCCACGTTCACCCAGGAGCATGCTCTGTATCCCACGTTCTTGATGACTGCCTCCCTCGACTTCTATGTCGTATAGTTTTGTAGTCATGCGCGTGCACATGGGTTCTGTCATATATTTGCTTCTCAGGGTACGGGCCTGACCAGCTTGGTGCGGTCGCCACCGAGTTTGTTTGTAGAAAACCTATACCAAGCTTCGACAGCATTCGATTGGTGAACCGCCTTTCCTAGAGTATGTGCAACGACACACATCATGATGCAGTCTGTGGAAGTCTAGTATGAGTACATGAGCGTGGTAGAAACGAGTGTAAGTATTTGGGTATCTCCTCTGTATGTCATCGAAGGAATGAGTGCAATATGAATGTGATGCTGTACTATGCTATATCGGTGCATCGCGTGGCGCAAGTCCAGAACTTCGGCATAGCGTTCATGGTTCCTTTGGGAATTCACCGTTCGAAGGAAAAGAACCGGCGCTTTTGCGTTCGCTGGAGATCTCACTGACGCCTGTGAGCAAGTCCAAATCCACCGTCGTCAGATTCTCCGTGCTGCTAGGGGCTGGAGTGGTGAAATCGTCGTCATCTGAGGGATTGCTTGACACAGTTGGGAGGTCTTCGTCGGGGGGACTCATGAAAACTCGGTAAACGTAGGTGACGACGACGAGCAAGTTGCAAACAATCAGGAATACTGATAGCTATCCGGACTTCGATCACTAATACACGGGGGAGCCAAGAACGGGGCCATACCTGCAGATTGGCGAGAATGGCTTGGACACTCCGGACACCAAACCATTCAGCGAGCAAATGTGCCAATGAAACCACACACAGGAACCTGTTTGCTGTGAATAGGGACAAGAGCATCCTGCGTTGTCGTCGGGCAAGCTTGATTCGCCAAAGAAGCTTGAGTGGAAATAGCACGGTCAGAGTATCCGCACCACAGTTAACTGATACAAAAATAGATTGGTGGCTTAGGATTCAGAGGGAATCTGTTGAAATACTTACCCGTCATTTCAAAGATGATTATGAACTGTGGTAACGTGCAGCCCGGGTGAGTCACTGTTTGTGTGTCGTCCACACACCACCAGGCCTGTAGACTGAGCGTAGCCGCCCAGAAAAGCAAAAAGCAACCCGCAACCGCGAGTGTAATGCGGCGCAGAAAAGGGGAAGGGGTAATCCTGACAACTGAAAAAATGAGACTCATGCGGACAGACCTGGTAATCCATCGAAGTGTTACACGAAGCATTGTACGAAGCATGAATGCACACACCATATGATATTCGTGAACATGAATCCATTGATCCTGTCAGTGATGAGAATTGACTGGTAGTTTCCATCTGTGACCAAAGAGTCAATGTGTATTGTCGGGTTTACATGACTGGGAACACTTACCAGTTCCGGAAACAGAATTTAAAAACATAGAGATGGTGGTGGATATTACTGTGCAAAGTAATGCGACTGCTGCCCAGAAATCTTCCCACCAAAATCTTTGTATCTTCCACCGAAAGCCCAGCCGAAAGAGAGTGAGGATTATTGCAAGAACTTTGACGACGCTGAATGAAACTGAAATGGCACCGTCAAGCTTTATCAAAGCCTACAACACGGGCGAGGAACTTTAAACACTCACTCGAAAGAGCTGTATAGTTGATTGACATGACTGGGATTTTTGTTTGCGGTGCGTACTGTGGGACATGCCGCAAACAAAAATCCCGACTCCTGCTAGTATATATTTCCGGTTCAAGCCGAAGGCCCTACTAGTACCACGGTCAACAGGCCCCGTACTTTGTTGGGTGGAAGGATGATTGCATTCCTTTGCCGAGTTCTGTAACGTATTGCTTGACGGATCTACTTATGTTTCGTAACTATGGTGGGATTCAGAGGACCGTGGCGCGTAGCGGCAAAAGGAATTATTTGCTGGTGGTGGAAGGCTGAAGTATTTATGTTCCATTCCCAGAGGGGAACTTGAAGGGAAATCCGAATTCTCTGGCGGCCTTTGGGCGTGCCAAATCAAAGTTACTCCAGGAAAGTGCAGTCTGATACGCAGGTGTGATAATTACTCAGATTTCCGTAACCGATTGAATGGAAACGCAACGCCCAATACTGTACATATTTGGGTAAACCCCTGTACCCCCCCCCCCCCAGAAGGGCCGGTACTAGTGCTAAGCTTGGATGGGATGCCGTCGAGTACTCTACTCCCTGACAGAAAGACCTGCTGAGCAGGCTTCCAATGGTATTTCGAGGGTGACTGTTACAAGGTAACCCGAGCTTCTGCTTTGGGCTTGGCAACCCGGCGGTCACGCGCCGCCCTAGCTTGGGACTCTCAACAGCAAGGTTCGCGGTCCCTGGTGCAAAATTTTTGTGTCTTCTAACTTATGTGCGATAGCTTCAAGTTTTTCCCGCGGGCAATGCGTGTCATGGCTGATTATAACGAAGAGAAGATTGTGAGAGTCTATGAGACAGAGAAACGTATCTGATATGACGATTGCAAAACTTGGGCGAGATTGTAACGTCGACTATGAAGACTCAAGAGAGAGGGGGATTTAGTAGAGACCAGGTTAGAGTTGAAGCCGACACGAATTGAGGAACGTAATATGATAGTGGCAGTGTTCCAACTTGGACCTGCTTTGGCAGCGTCAAGGAACTTCCTGGGAACGAGTCAGTTCCAGAATTGCATAGTATCCCTGGACAAAATGCAACTTCCACACACCTCCGGCGTTCGTCCGTTCCCGTGCGGTGCAAGTTTTTGTGAGTGCTCTCTGGTCTAATCTTGGTGGTCCTTGCTTTTGAGGCATCGCTGGCATGTCAGTTGCACCCTGCTATTACTAAGAGTAATCCTGGGGTCGGAGCAAGCACATGTACAAATCCTGAGCAGCCAAGAGACATTCCTTGCATCGGACCTTAAGTGCATAAGTTACACCCAGTTCGTCGGTGTATCAAGTATCTCAGCTGACAACTAACGGGTTGATTTGGTACAGTTCGTAAGGTTTGTGAGAGCATTGTTCCAACTATATCCGTGTCTCGTGCTAGTACGCCATTCATCGAACTTGGTGGGATGCGGTTCTTTTTTGGAATGGTTCGCGGATGAGTAATGAGTGTGAGTCCTAATGAGTACATGGGCGCACAGCTGATTTCAATTTTTTTTCGAAAGTCCGGACGGTGTAAGCGCTCCGGCAGTGTTGCCGATGCAGTGAGTTTCCGATGAGCACACCTTCGTTGCACATGGGACTTGGGCGTTTAGCACACGTTCCACCTACCAATGCAGTCCTCCACAGCAAGAGTCGACCCTGTCCCTAAACTATTATAGCAGGTTTCTCAGGCGGGCGCTGTGCGTTTTTTTGAAAGATTCTTCAGGCATTTTAGGACTAACGCGGGATCGAAGGGCGCATTGTAATCTATCACTTCCTCGATCACTGATCGCAACTCGGAAATTCTCACAGTTCAACGGAAAGAACGAGGCGCATCATGCCACTCAAAGAGAAACGTTCTATTGAATGCTTGGTGCCGCTGATAGTGGCGCTTCGCTATTCACCCAGGGGAACTGACAATCATAACGGCGCCGTATGTGTGCCGGATTTTCCGGTGCCTAGACTGGCCATGTCCGCTCATCTTGTCCAGCCGATCATTATGTCCGTCATGTATTTTATTGCGATTGGACGGGATACTGTCTAAAAATACTTCTTCGAAGCAGTCGGTGTCATTTGATTATGCACCGGGGTTATCCATCCCCAAGCAGGTATGCCGGACGCCCCAGAACGTTCTCTGTGCAATGCTTCTCAGATTGACAGATTAAGACACAGGATTATTTTGACGCTGTTTCCCCGGCGAGTACGTGACGCCGTAGAACAATGTTCTGCCTCCACAGGACAATCGGTTCAGACGATAACCGGAATGTAAATCTAAATGGTTTCAAACATATAAATACGCTCAGACATTGGGCCAGAACCACCAGAGACAGCATTCAGTTCTATCCTGAAGTATCATGACTGTGCAACACTCACCCCTTGGTCTATCCGACATCGGATACCACCTGTATACCATCTTTCTTTTCACGAAGAATGACATCCTGACCGCTATTATTCCGGTGGTAAGTATGGTGCTGACGTCCCCGTAACGCGGCTCACTTCATAACCTACTAGACACTGTTTTCTATCGCCTCGGCACCACTGTGCAGCCCTATAGATATCTTGCCCACCATCCTTTGGATTTGGATCCACATCCTGCAGTTTAACCTTGCGAACCAGATCAAAGCGCCAGAGGAAGACAAGCTGAACAAGCCATCGCGGCCGCTTCCGGCGGGGAGAATTTCCGTGCGCAATGCGACGATTCTCCGCTGGCTCATGGCCCCGCTGTGCATCGCATACTCCTCGCTCTATAGCATTCAATCGGTGTTTGCCAGCATCGAGATGCAGTTGTTTACTTATTGGTACAACGAGATGGACGGCGACAAGAACTGGTTGTCAAAAAATGCCATTCTTGCCATTATGTACGGTTGTACCGAACTTGGGGGTACCCTCACCGCAAGTACGTCCACCATTCACCACCCACTCTGTCCAATTCACATTCAACTTACGATCTCCTTAACAAAGGCTGCAATCCCTCCAAAGTCAGCGAGACTGGAAAACTCGCCGTCCAACTGACCATCGCTGTCTTCACCTCCACCGTGCACTGCCAAGACTTTAAAGACGTCGAAGGTGACCGTATCACTGGTCGTCGCACCGTCCCGATCATGTTCCCCGTGGCCTCGCGCCTCGTCGTCGGCTTGGGTCTTCCCATATGGTCTTACCTCCTCTGCTGCATCTGGGACATCGATTGGTTCTGTACGCTTGCATTCGTGGGGTATGGGTGTTTCGTCGGGGGACGGTTCTTACGTTTGCGGACTCGCGACGCAGACAAACGGTCGTGCAAGTATTACAGTGTGAGTGCGCGATAGCTATGATGGCTGTCTTGTCGGGTGCACTGACTCCGCCTCCTACAGGTCTGGTTCTCGCTCCATCACTTGTTACCCGGATACTGGAATTATTTCCATGACAGCAACGATCTTCGAGGCGGGGAGCTGCTCCAAAAGACTTGGGACCTGTTTTCCGGTACATCACTTTTGAAGGCATTCTGAGAGGAAGATGGCAATCGTTGTCGACTCGGTGCATTAATCCGATATCGCGACAATGAAGGGTTGATATTGATGTCCAAAGATACGGCATATCGTTCGGTCTAGAGGCCTCTTTCGTTGTATCATATTATTGTTGTGAAATCCTTTTAGAGAATGATGAATAAAATATGCCCCTGCGTTGAGCATTATCACAGAGTTCGTTGTCCTGCCTGCAAGTACTTGTGGTAGACGACTCGTCACTCAATGCGGAAACAGTCGATTGTCCCGGGCCTGGGCCTACCGAGGATGGGCTCGGAGGGTGAAATGATTGCTTGCCTTGGGCATTCAGAAAGCTTAAGAAAGCAAGTAGGACGTTCTTCGCTGCTAGTGTCCCTTACCTGAAAATCGACGTCACGAAAGTCACTGACGGTGAAGCACTCAAGTCCACTCAATCCACGCCAGATCCCCCTCGGGCTTGTATATTCCGAAATACGGACCCGTGACGTTCTGTCAAATACTTTGTTGGACAGCTACAGAGAATTGACGATATTTACGAGACTGTTAGCATGAACACTACGAATGTACAATCTTCCAACATCCACCCGAGAACTCATCTCACGACAGGATTACACCGCCATCAACAGAAATCTGTTTTAAGTTCATTGAGTACGCAACTCCGACTCGCCCGGGTCCAATGAAACAAAAATGTTCAAACTTACACATTGTCCTAACCCAACGAATGTCAGAAATGATGTACATGCAAGGAGACAAACCGATACTTGCCGGTGATAAAATGTGCCTCCTTCGAGGCAAGATAACTCACGATGCTCGCGATATCTTCTGGCTGACCGTCATGTCGGACGGGTCTCATGGCGACGGGCTATCAGCGACATATGGATACAATTAGCGCAATGGGGGAGGATGCGCTGCACGGGATGGTACACTTACGTTCATGAACGATTTGGCCATTTCTTCATTCATGTCAAGCTCTCCCAACAATGCCACTGTCCAGACTTTAATCGTGATTCAGCGACAAGACCCCGTTCCGACACGCACTCATTGGGGTATCGATAGCACCGGGCGCATACGAATTCACTGTGATGTTGTATCGGCCGAGTTCCAGTGCTGATTTGATCAGAAATCACATTCAAGATCATGATAAGAACGGTCTTTACCGGCAGCCTGTGTCAGGCCTCTGACAGCGAATTTACTGGCGGAATACGCAGGAATTAAAGGGAGGGCCACCTTTCCAGCCATGGAACTCGCGCCAATAATGCGCCCCCCACGACCTTGTTTTATCATTTGCGCCCCTGCGTACTTATAGCACAAGAAAGTTCCACGTGCGTTGACGGCCATGACTCGCTCCCACTCATCCAGCTCAGCTACAAAACGGCATCCCATCAGTCCGAGTTACAGAAGCTGGTGGATGTAGCTCACTGGAGACTGTGTCTTTTAGTAGGCCGATCCCCGCATTTGCTACCATCTATAATAAGGAGTTGGGAGCAGATTCGACGGTGAGAGTGGGGGATGGGACTCACCACATCCAGCCCTCCGAGCTCTTCCGTAGCTCTCTGCACCATCCCTTTGACCTCTCCTTCGACACTCACGTCTGCGGGAACCAAATGCGTCCTTCGACCAATCTTCTCGATGTCGTCGGCGACGCCACGCAGTTGATCACGTTTGGACGAGACGTCGTTCAGGGCAATATCGAACCCATCCCTGGCAAGGCGAAGTGCGATACCGCGCCCAATGCCCTGGGCGGATCCCGTGATGAGCGCAATCCCTTTGACGATAGACATGAGCTCGAGAGGATGGGAATAATGTGGTCAGCTGGTCGCCAAGCAAGGACACATCAGCTTTATATCGTTAGCCATACTTACGAACAGGTCCGAGAAGGCCAGACAGAGATAGAATCTCGGCTTCAACTTGTGAACCCATTTACACATTATTGGTTCGTAGTGGGGGGTGTTTTAATTTTGAACCTCCGACGCGACAGTGCTTGGTAAGACAGGGGCTTCCCTTCTTTTTGGCGAAGACCTTTGTTGTTGGCCTCGAGCATCATATCGACCCACCGTTCCTTTCACCGGACCCGAGTTGATACTCAGTTCGTCAAGCCATCATGTCTACACACTGGCGTTCAAGGTCTTGCACATGCCATCCGCAGTATCGGTCCAGGTGGCGGGTTTTTCCGAAATGGAACACTCCTGAGATATTTCCTTACAAGAATCCCGGGGAAAACAAGTCGCCGATAGGTCCCCATCTATTATCTTGAACATTGCCTTATCGACGTGTTCACGTACTTGGTCTCGCTTAACAGCTCATCAATGATCAAAGTGCTGTGAAAGCGATGCATCATTGAGCGTTCCGATACCCATGCAGTCATTTCTGTTCCTGTCTCTGGCTTTCCCATTTCCCATCCAGCCCTGGTAGGTACGTGCTCTCGTGTATGATCTCCAAAGGTGAAAGTGAGTCTCTTGAGCCAATTGGACAAAATAGGGTCTATCATCCTTTTTACCCTCTCGAAGCAGCCATTAGGGAGGCAGAACAATCTTCACCAAAGGAAACAAGGTAATGATACGTTAGACATCATGGTACCATCCGGCTCTTTGGAGCCTAATTCCGTTTACTTTTTTTAGTAGGTGCATTGAGATTATCCATATTAGCGGCCCTGGTTGAAGAAAAGTTGGTTGACATTTTACTTGCCAGCCCCTTCCGATCAACACGTAGAACCCCACCCTATCATGCATCCTCATTTCTGGCAAGCACGAAATGCCGTATCGGACAACTCCACCTCAGCGCTTCCACAGGACGATCGGTTCAAACGATAACCGGAACGTAGATATCAATGCAACAACAAACAGGCTCGGAGAGACGTACCAGAACAATCAGAAACAACATTCGATTCCATCCTGAAGGATCATGACAGTGCAACACTCACCTCTTGGCCCATCCGATATCAGATACCACCCTTATACCATCTCTCTTTTCACAAAGAATGACATCCTGACCGCCATAGACGTTATTACCAAGTATGTTGTTACAAATCAACTAATATGACGAGTCGTACTTCATCTCGTATCGAAGTCAACATACGACGCAAAACCAATCAAATGAATGACGACACCCCCACCTTCTCTCCCTCATGTCACCCGGCGATCCTCCATGTCACCCATGTCACAAACCCCGCCAAAGCAGCAGTCCAAATACCGACACCGATCTTCACGTCCCCCGATCCGCCGTTCGTGAACATTCCCGGAATGCCGCTCTGCGTCACGGTTGGTCGCCGCGCGAGAGGTACACCCCCAACCCCGGTGCCCCGCGCAGGTGGGAGGGAAGCGGGTGCCGGTTCCGCGATCACTAGAACCCAGGGTAAGGACCTAAACGAGGGCAATAGTATGGAAGGCCGAGACGTACTTGGATAACCCCCGTGTTCCTGTTCCGCCTTGTGCTTGTCGTCACACAATTGTTTACCTGCATTGCGATCGACAGTAGAAAGTAGACCCACTCGAGGTGGATTTTGAGATGGGTGCGTGAGCGAGCCGTAGTGAAACGCGGCCAACACGCTGAAACCGACAAGGGGTATGGATGAGTTATGTTGAACAAACGCGGATGCCCGAAGACTCCTTCTGGAAAACGGGATGCTTCCGTATCAAGGGGCAAGCGCGTGTCACGTTGAATACCCCGCCTCCAAATCAAGGTAGGGATGTCCGGTAGCGATCCAACCTGACAGCTGGAATTTCAAAACGAGCAGGTGTCTACGACGGACATCCACTCGCATCATGTCCACCACAATTCATATGTAGTGATACACACCCCACATCAAACCAGTCGCAGAGAAGAAAAGGCCACCCACCCCTTCAGGAATGGATCCCCCAAGTTCCAGCTATACAGGTATCCAGTATCACCCGAGACAGGAACGTCCGTCGACACCACATTCGCAGAACAAAGGTCGGGGTCCCCTGGACGAGCTTCGCTGACAAAATCACGAGGATCGACAGGAAATAGTCTACCACCAATCTGAAATTCCAGGCTGTGTGGTGGCGAGCAGGCAAATCGTGTCCCTCCGAGGGTAGTGTGGATCTGTGCGACAACATCAGGGGGACCACGAATGAGTGAGTTTCCCTGTTTATACGGCAGAATCATGATTTACACGATGAAGTGCAGAACGTGAATGACTGACCGTATCAATCAGCGCTGAGAGAGAAATGTTCGGCGACGATATTTTGGACCTTGACAACTTGACACCATCGAACCAGACATCATCCAATGGGATCTCCCACGCTACCGGGTATACCTATTCATCGAGATACAAATGAGCAGCTAGACAATCGTCTCTTGCATCGAACGAACCTCTCCGGGAGCATCCGTCGGGGGATCCAACCCACCCTGGGACGGAGTATATCCGCGTACGCTCACCCAGGTCAAACTTTCGCTCTGTACAGATGGCGGAAGCTGGCCGATGGATAGCATCCCTTCGTTTCCTCCGATCTGAATCGCATCCCGCTGGAGGGTTATCGAGAACATCGGAGAGTCCAAGATCCCCTGAGCCACGAGGCGTGGGATGAGCGGGCCATAGGTTACAATGGACGACTGGAGTGCAGTCGTCGTGGTCAACTGTCGCACAGAACGCACAAGCGGTGCTCCCG
>JBBPRK010001331.1:0-13051 GCA_038093075.1 Boletus patriciae | reverse complement strand
TCACCCCATATCAGGAATTCCCCTAACAGGTACCCAACTGAGGACCTAGAGTAGGCGATTTCCATAGCACTAGCACTACCAGATAGTTGTTAGGAATAAAGACTCATACCCAAAGTTAGGACGAGTGAAATAGGAGAACCCTTTTGGGAGAAAACCCTATATCGGGCAACAAAAGGACAGATCCCCAGCAACATATCCCCAATAGTTCTACTGCAACCCTTGCTTCTTAAACTGACTATCCACCCTAGGGGATAAGAGGTAGCTCAGTCATTGCGCTTGAAACCACAACTCCTTACATTTGCAATACAATTGAGTTAGGAAACCAATTTGTGTGAAGTAAGAGACTTGTGTGAACAACCCAGCAACTCACCATAGCAGCATATCGTCGGAGTAGCCTCCACAAAGCTGCTGAATAATCTCTAGGATATTCTTATCCTACACTTTCTGCCCAATCGAACTCAATCGCACCAGACACCTAGTCTGAAGCATCTTCAATTCTAATCTTTCCAACACCTGTTGAGGATTAGCAAACAACCCACGTTACTGGTACACTAAGTTATTCACCAACTCAATCCTAGTGCTACTGGGACTGTTTTGCCTAGGAGATCCCATTTCCCTAGCTTCTAGTGTTCTATCCGTGGAGGCAAAAGCAGTTGTCTGGAGAGCATTCTAGTTAGTGTTCTTTGCCTAGAAAGAAGTCACCGGTGTGGTTAGGAGGTCACTATGTGAACGTTGAGCGGCCCATATATGCTTCACACGTCGATACTACATAAGTCGGACTATTTTCTTTCTTTCTATCTTCATCTTGCTGCATGTACTACCAAACATATCATTACTCCCTATGTAACTCACAATCATCCATCTATCTCGGTTTGTTTATCAAATGGACAATTCAGTTCATTTCCGAACCGACACTTCTTCGAAGAAACCAGTTTCAAGAAGTTTGAATTACTCAAACCCAAGGATTTTCAAAATAGACCACTTGTGACTTTCACGTGTATGCAGGATGATAGAGAAGATGAGGAAGAAGTTGAAGCCGCACTATCCCCATTAACAGACCTTACAGAAACGGACGATGACGGATCCCCAGAGATCTCCACAGACGCTATGCACTCTCTTTTACCACCTCCTCTTCCTGTTCCTATTAACATTACTAATCTCCCTTTTATGCAGACTTTCGTCACAAATCTATTCATCTATTGAGACATTGTGACTCTATGTGAGATCCTCCTCATATCAACATGTCCTTCAACATCAACTCTGCTATTCAATCCCATACTACCGTCCTTTCTGGACAATCGAACTATGCAACTTGGTCCCATCAAGTCTGTTCCCTGCTTACTATGGCAGGATGGTGGACCATCATAGATGGAACTTCTACCCATGCAGCTCAGGCTGATGCCACTGCTCATGCTACTTGGATTTCCCAGGATCAACAGGCTCAGGCCATGATCGCCATTTTTATACATGCTGACATGCAGCATCTTCAGAAGGATGCATACATTGCCACTGGGGCTGGTGTTACACACCCCTCCATGTCTCATGACCTCTGGATTTGTTTTCAGCGTCTTTACGCTCCGACAGGCGTAACTGGACAATTCGAAGCCTTCTCTGAGGCTTTACATATTCGTATCCATGACCCACATGAGTCACATGGACGAAACAAGGAAGAAATTCCTAACCAGATTAATCACCTGGTTAACACGTTCAAACGCATGTCCAGTGCCGGTCTTACTTTACCAAAGAATCTCAAGGTGATGATCCTTCTCAACACCCTTCCACATTCGTATAAACCAGTTACCTCTACTATCATCCAAACCACTACAGCCGCTGACTTTACCTTGGATAACGTCATTCCAAAGATCATGTCAGAGTCCCAACTCTGTTCCTCTACCAATTTGCGATCACTTATTCATCACATTACCCAAGAACCTGCAGAAGCCAATCGGACTTCCGTTGTTGAACGTGCTCCTCAGAGCAATGAGACTTGTTCCCACTGTGGGAAAAGTCATCCTTCCAATCATTGCTGGGCTAAATTTGGCCATTCCAGTCAAACCCCTTCTAACTGCGGTGGTAATACCTCTAACCGTGGTAAGAAACCTTATAATCCCAACCGCTCTGGTTCCAGAAAGCAGAAAGGTAAAGGAAGAGGTACCCAGAATTGGAAAGGAAAGGGTAAAGTGACCGGTAGAAGACATTGCTAATGTGGTTGAAATGGACATAGATGAGCATATCGCTCATGTCACTGGTATGGAAGTTGACAAATATGAGATACAGGAACACATGGACTTTGATGCCACTCCGTTGCATACAGCATGGGCTGACAAAGAATATGATGACCCACCTACTGGTCCACTTCCATTACTAAATGGAATGGTGATGTTCCAGATGTATCATATTTTAAGGTCTTTGGATCACAAGCTTACGTGTTCATCCCTAAAGAGGAATGACAACACAAGCTATCTGCGAAAGCAGAGGAAGCAATCTTTATTGGGTATAAAACAGGAACCAAGGGCTACAAGTTCTGGTCTCCTAAATGCAGACGGGGTGTCATCTCGTCTACAGCCACTTTTGACAAATTTACTTTTCCCCATTGTTCCAAGAAGTCAGATGACAAACCACCTGAGTTGTCTATTCCAGATGACAGTACTAGCGTTCAGGACTTTGATAAAACAGAGAAACTTACATCGGAAGACGTTCCAACCAACTATTACTATCAATTTCCACCACAGGAAGATCAACATCCCGATCAACAAATTCCACCCAAGGATGGTCCTGATGATCAACAGCCATCTCGACCACCAACTCCTCCTCCTCCATCTTCACCATCACACTCTACATATCATTCTCCTCCACCATATCGTTCACCATCTATTTGTGTTTCAGAAGAACCTTGATGAAGCATTAGGATTCATAATCCCCAGATCATTCCTGATAATATCTATGGGGATAGACCACCTGTCGAAATTGAAAGAGATCTACAAGGTCCTTCATCTCTGAAACCTACGAATGAAGAAGATGATCTAGGAACTCTATATAGCACCACCTACTGGAATAGGATTATAGCCACTGCAGCTCCTGTCGTCAGTGTTCCCACACAATATCGGAACATTATGAAACTGTTGAATGATGAACAGAAACTTTGGAAAAAAGCTATGGAAGATGAAATCAAGTCGCTTGATGAGTGCAATGTATGGAATTTGGTTAATCTTCCACCTGAACAAACACCCATCAAAGGGAGATGGGTTTACACTGTCAAAAGCGATGGCCACAAGAAGGCTTGCTTTGTTGCTAAGGGTTTTACCCAAATCTATGGAGTAGACTTTGAGGAAACTTTCTCACCAGTTGCAAGATTTGAGACTGTTTACCTCCTTCTATCTATCGCAGTGCTAGAAGATTGGGACATTGAAGTGCTCAATGTCAAAACGGCATTTCTCTTTGAAGAGTTAGACAAAGAAATTTATATGGAACAACCTGAAGGTTTCACTACAAAGGGTCAAGAGAAGAAAGTTTGTCACTTGCTAAAAGCCATTTATGGCTTGAAACAAGCCGTGTTACAATGGAACAAGGCCTTACATCAGTTCTTACTCAAGATGGGTTTTACTAGGACTTACGCTGACCCTGGAGTTTATATTCATTTCCACGGTCAGGATCTTATCATTTTGGTCATTTACGTTGATGATGCTTTATTCATGGGTTCTAATTGCTCATACCTCCGGCTCAAGAAAGCCGAGTTCATGAAGAAATGGAAAAGTGGGGATTTAGGAGAAGCAAAAGAATACCTTGGCATGAGGATCACTAGGGATAGAGTCAAGAAAACTCTCAAGCTTGATCAGATCGCATATGCTGACAAAGTCATAAAGCGTTTCAAGTTTGACAATGCCAAAATCGCTCATACTCCACTTCCATCTGGATACAATCCTTTACCCAATCTGACTCAATCCACTTCCAATTTCTGCAGTCGTTATCAATCCATCATCAGATCTCTTCTCTACATCATACTAGGAACTCACCCAGATATTGCACAAGCAGTTATCAAGATGTCACAGTTTTCTTCCAATCCTTTAGAAGACCATCTGCAGAAAGCACTCTATATAGTGCAGTACCTTCTTGGCACCAAATCTCCTTGCATCAAATATGATGGTGCCAGTACTACTGGCTTTGTGGCAGACTCCGACACTGACTGGGCTGGTGATCACGAAACCCGTCAATCAACCTCTGGCTACACCATCTTCTTAGGCGAAGGCATAGTTTCTTGGCTATTGAGACGAAAACGGAAGATTATGTTATCTTCTACCAAAGCAGAATATGTTGGTATGACAGAAGTAGCTAAACAGCTATCATGGATTCGGAATCTTTTATCCAAGATGAAGTTTCAACTTCATCCTATTCCACTTCTTGTTGATAACCAAGGTGTCATATTTCTTGCTTCTAACCCTGCATAGGAAGGACGCACTAAACACATCAAAATTCCAGAACATTTTATCCATGAATGCATCCATGATGGGAAGATCAAGTTATACTATGTTCCCACCACCGAACAGGTTGCAGATACCTTTACCAAAAATCTGACCTGGTAGCGGTTTGAAGAAAATTGTCGGAAATTATGGATTATCCCATATTCTTTGACAGCATGAACAGTGAGATGGAGTGTTGAAGTTCTCATATTTCATTATTGACTTTGTTTGCTTTTCATGTGTTTGTCACATAGTCTATCACGAAGTCAGTCACGAGTCACTGCGATGTCTGTCACACATCGAGATATTCCCCTGTGACTTTATTACTCTATTTGGTTTATTACATAACCATTCTAGACCTATGAGGTTATACTTCTTCAGATCTTCAATGACATCATATGACATCATCATCACACCATAGCACACCATTCTTGCTCATGGCTTATTCATATACTCTTTATGGATAGATTACGCCCTTTATGGCATTTATCCCACTACAAGGACAAACAGTCCTTTACATATATATACCCTGAGTCTTACACCCAAATATATTAAGTTTTCTCGCACCCCCAAGTGTGATAACTTCCTAGCAAGACTTACTTGGAAATAGTCTCAACTCTAAGTGAGTAGCTTCTCACTCACTGGGTTTCTCCCACTATCGCTGTTGCCTCTGCACCAATTGGAAAGTAGCGCTTCCAATAATGGCTATTGCCAGCCAAGCATGCCAAGGTGTGGCTCGACAAGGCTGACTTGTGGAACATGGGAAAAAGCCTGTGAGCCAATGGCTGGCTCAACAGTGGGGAAAAGGGGATGTAGTATAGCTGTGGCCGTCTAAGCTTGCCAAAGGCTAGGTTGAGGGGACGACAGGCTGTGCCAGCAGCAGTAAAGTTTTCGCAGCAGCAATAATACTAAACAAACAAAGATCTGAGGCTGTATCCAAAGCGGCAGTAAGCTTTAGCAGCAATAATAATACCAAACAAACAAGCAACGAAGCTTGGAGGCCATACTACCTCTGTCAACACGTGGCACCAACTGAACAACACATTGACTACATTCACCAAGTACAGTATACGATACCCCCAATCGGTGCTACGCTGTTCCAAGTCAAACAGACAAATCTGCACGATCAAGTAACACAACACCTTGCATACATTCTGATTGTGTATCAAGACCATCTCTGCCGGTTCCTGTGGTGCAGTGCAATCCTCATGAGGTTGTACCTCAAGTACCGCAGGCGGGCACCGAAGAATATCAAGTCTTTCATCACTTTATTGGGGAAGATCCTTGTCCATGTGATAACAAGATTGAATCCCTACTTCACCCTGTGGTGGGCTTGTCTGTCAACGAGGCTGAGGAATACAGCTCCAAGAGCTTTGAGGAGTATTTGATTATCAGGTTTCTCATTGGGCGACATGACCCCACCATCATGCAAGAATATAGGGAGACGTACAACATCAACATCGAATGAATGAGCCTCGAGGACTTTGGTATGTTCGCTTTTCTGAAACTGTCCATGTTGACCGACGGATTTCCTGCACAGACTGGAATGCATACAAGCGGTCCTGCATCCTTACAATGTTTGAAGGAGACTGCTACAGGTACAATGCAACAAAGGTTCCTGAGGACAACCCAAAGAGCATGTTGGGCATTGTGGAAGGTTACTTCATGAGGGATATTAATTACAGTTGGGGTATGTACTTTATGTTATGCCTGGCCTGTCTAACCAGCATGGTATATTTAACAGTGTCATCCTGGCTGCAGAAGATCTCCAGGAAGGATGCCAATTCCTCGGAGAACAGGGACGTCAGTCGTGAAGATGACTCCAGCTCCTCCAGCTCTGAAGAAGAGCCTGACCATGATCTCAGTTCTTCAAATGATGTGGGGCCTGACATGGCAGGTATGTAAGCTGATGAGGTAGGTATTCCCGATAGTAGCTTATGAACGCTATGCCATACAGCTGTAATATTCATGTTTCCAGAGCCACAACCTGATACTGAATCATCCAGTATGTTTCCTTCTTCATTTAGTACTCCCACCTGGATATTAACGAGCATCCCATTAGAATCACCCGCTTTCCCCCCTTCACCAAATCAGCTGATGGCAAACCTCAAGTGAACAAGGCAAGAGGCTGAGGAGAATAAGAAGGACAAGGGTAACCCCCCTCCAAAGCAATCTGTGACACCTGTGAATCATGTTGCACAAGAACCCATTGGTTTCAATACGGTGTGGAGCTTGGAAGTTCCTTCCAGTGAGTAGTATGCAGTCTATAATGTATCAAATAGAAATCCAATGTGGTGTTCTGGCCTTGCAACACACAGGTAATCCACTGACCATATCTGGTATGGTCCATGCAGAAGTCATGGACCTGGTTCATGCACTTCAAGACAACCTCCAGAGTTGGGATATAGATTCAACAATGATCCATGACTTCAGCATGCTTGGTACAGGTGAGCAGGAAACCGAAACTCTGGAAGAGACTGAAATGCACTCTGAGAGCAATGCTCAAGTCATGACTGGTGAATACAACGATCCTCCAGGTATTGAGAGTGGAGTAGACCCTGCCGCCGAGATTTTAGGCATGCAGGAGATCAACCATGTTAACATATTCGGTCCTATGGCGAAGTCTATAGATCGAATGGCTGTCCCAGTCAAGTGTGGCTGAGGATGACCCAGGAAGGTATCTACAGTTCCTTGAGATGTGGTGGATCCAGCCCCTGAGATAGAAGACATGCCAGAGATCGCCGAATCATCCAAGACATCTTTCATCAACGCTGATACCGCTGGATTTACAATGAAGTCTGTAGATCTAATGGATGTCATGGCCAAGTGTGGTTGAGGAAGACCCAGGAAGGTATCTACAACTCCTCAGGACATTAGCAGCAAGCGCGGTAGAGGCCGTCCTATGGGAGGTATAAAGAAGGCAAAGGGGAAACAAAAGGACATGAATGATCCTTCATTCTTTATTCATACCAGCGTGGTAAAGAGTCATACATCAACTTCCAGCACATGTACCACAGAGCACATCTATGACATGGTCATGGTCACCATCAGTCCACGTGAAACCACACCCCCAGCTGTCACGAAACATGCTTCATTGGAGGTTTCATCTCAGCATGTGGTGGTGGTGGGGCCTTCCAAAGAAGGCAGGAGTATTTCTTGAACTGCTCAGCTGCCAGTGTTGTCATCTCTTGGACCGCACAACAAAACAAAGCCAACATCTATTTTCAATGATCTTTTGGACCAGGTCCACTCATTGGCAGAACTTTCCAAGAACAATGCCAAGGGTTTAGATGACAAAGTAGGAATATCAATATTTTCATATTACTGGTATTTGGTTAATATGATTGTCATGATCACCATCAGATCATAAAATTCTTTTTGAATTTACAAAGGGCCCACAAAAAAGATGAATCGGGATTAACCATGGCTGTTCTGCGCATCAAGAAAGACAAACATATTTTCATATGCCATTCCCTTTATTCAAGTTTCTCTTTCGATTCATATAGTGTAATTGATAGAATATGCTCATACAAGACACATCATGGATAGGTGTCTATTTGCATGAAATGAACAATGCGGTTGGCAAAGATGTCAAAAAGGGGTTTATGACGCTTGTGCAAAGTTGTGGACTGTTGAAAAAGGACTAATAATTCTACATGTACATGGCGCATAAGGACTACAAGTACCATTCCCTTTTTTTTGCATCACAGACAGGGCATTTATAATGTCCATATGACCTTTTTGCCTGTTTCAATGCATCGAATGTGATGTGAGTTCTCCAATCAGAACCCATGTCTCCTTTTCCACTCTCACACAGACCCTGAAAATCCTTCCAGACAGCAGATGTCAGCAGTCCATTCCCCACCACACCATTCTGCTTTCCTTGAAAGACTGGAAGGCAAAGGAACTGGATCAACTCCTTGTCCAACACGAGTCCTTTGTCTTTGCAGATTCAAAGGATTAGCTTTTTCATGTCATTGGTTCCCTTGTTCAGGTGCTGTAGGCAACTGCAATGAAACCACCCTTGACAGCCATGACAGTACCACTGCTCGTCTCAGTCTGAGTTGTAAGGCTTTTTGCATGCTGGACAAAGGTCCAAGTTCTAAAATCCCATTCCAGATGAGTCATGATGTGTGGAAGTGGCATTCCATCCACGGACCTCTATAACATGCTTTTCCTTCACAACCATCATTGACCATCGTGTATACAAGTCATCCTTTCCTATAAGGGGACCACAAACCTCTTTCTCAGCAAACATAATGATATCTATGGGGGCTGGTATCTGTGATTGGTCATCGTCTGACAGGTGAGCATGATAACCACTCACACATGATCTGTTCTGGTGCAATTATGTCCATGTGATCAGACAACACCAGTTTAGACTTCCCAATACTGCATTTCTATCACAAGCCTTCAATGGACAATGGGCATCACAAGTCCAAGACTCACTCCTCGTTCACCATGTTAGTCTTTTTGTAGTACCATTTGACTTCAACCCATACCTTATGTGATGATGGTGAGTAGACAAGCCCAGATTTCAACTAGGACAGTGCCTTACATGTGTCTTTTTCAAGCACTGCACTCTGATGTCCTGTATTAATCCATACCACATGACTTTACCTTTGCCCTAAATAACAATACTAGTGTGTTTCCCACCTGTCAGCCCAGAGTAATCTCTATTTTCAGCATTCACCTACTTGTCACCTCTGTCAAACACATGTGTCATACTGTCAGGAACGTTCTTCTTTCCATCCAGTACGTCCTCCTCTGCATCCAGGAAGTTTGTTACTTAGTGGGTTATTGAGTAATATATAATAGTATAACAGCATACAAACAAACATTACCTTGAAGTGCTCTGCTAGAAGGAAGACTATGGAATTGTTTCTTTGATGGAACCATGAAGACTGTGAGAGACGAGGAAAGATTAGTGAAATAATGTCAACTTTGAAAAAGAAAAAGCAGGTCACTTATGCTCCTGCAATGGTCAAATTACTTGATTGCATAATTGGAAGTGTATGTATCCCGCAATTACCTAATCACCTTAATTGGTGTTATTGTGGCTTTCAGCTGACCGACATTAGGGTTCAATCGACCATCAGACCCTTAGGTGACCAAATTATGAACAGGAAGGGCATCAGACCACACATTTTCTCGGTAACTGGACATTCTTCCATCACACTCCAACCATGGCACCCCTCACATGTTCTCGTTCAAAGGCTCTCAAAGCTGAAAATGCTGTTGTATTATATCCAAAGACACTCCCAACTCAAAACATGCCAGATACTGAGTCTGATTCATCCTCCTTTGATGATAAAGAACTACATTTGGTCTACGAAAGATGTCAAGCGGTGACCAATCATCTAGACATTCGCACCCACAGCTCCCAGGATCTTAGGAACGATCACGACTCTGACAGTGAAGAAGACATTGATGAGGACAACCTGAATTTCATATTCACCAAGTGCCAGGATATGATGGATCACACAGATCTCAGCAAGGGTCATGTTAACCCCTCACATGATATCCCTGACAGTGATGATGTTGATGAGGATGACCTTGTTTTTGTTTTCACAAAGTGCCAGGATATGATGGAACACATCAACCTTAATCATTCCTTGTCTGAAGACAAGTCAGCTAATGGTGAGGGAGATTATAATGAGTCCAGCGATGATTATGTGGATCAGTTGTCTCATAGGATTCCACCATCACCACCACTGCCATTGCCACCCCCTTACCCTTCATCTGACTCCGAAGAGGATGCAGATGGTCCATCTGCATATCATATTATCAGTAAGCCACTATCATTTATATAGTGTCATCTACTCATGCTAGTTCATGTAGTGTGCTCCATGGCAAGACCCACCATGTGGGCCCTTGCATATCAAAATCTACACAGCCTGAAGCATCAGACTTGGGTTGATGCCAGTGTCCTCAACTTCTACCTTCTGGATCAATGATACTCCATTTCTGAAAGAACACACATCTGTTGTGTCGACCTTTTCTCTGCCACCCCCACTTTTTCCTCAGGGATTCTAACATTGCCTGGTCCTGAAGACATAGCTAGGTTTCAACAGCACCATCTCTTCCACACTTTGCATGGAGATTCATCCATTCCAGTTTCCTTTGTCACCTTGTTAGGTTAGGTTACAATATATGGAGACAATGGGATGACACACATGCCGTTGTCGAGGAAACAATCACCAAAGTCCAGCAAGAAGCCTCCGGAGAACAGCATGCTCACATTGTCCAGGAACTAAATATTGTAGCAGCCAACTGTCATGTATGCCAGGCACGGAACGCCAACACCGGAGTCTCATCTGCTCTCCCAGCTCTCTCTTCTCATTCAAATGTTCTCATGGATAATGGCAGTGAAGAACAGGCTATGGAGTCGTTTTTTCCCATATTGGATGCAAAGTCTCAGTGCTTGAAACACTTGCTCAGAAGATACCCCTATGTGAGCAAGACTAGGGCAAGGGATTGTCTTCCACCCCTTGCTGTACATGGAAGAGCGGAACCAGCCAAAGATGATGTGGAAATATCTGAGAGCATTCGAAAACAAAAGCATGTCAAGGACTGGACTGCAGGGTTCATGTTCCACTTTCCACATCCTATTGCCGATGTTCAACTCCCTATGTATTCAAATCAAAGATGGAAACCCTTTGACAGGAGGTATGATGATTACGAAGGGGGGCCTGTCTTGGAAAGCCTTCAGCCAATTCGTAATCCATATGAACTCGTTGAAGAGCCATACTATTGTCCTGGATTTTGGATCCACTTTCGCAATTATGGATACTGTCTGCAGAGCTCCTTCAGCCAGATGTTCTATTTGGGCCCTCCCATCAAGCTCATGAATCATATTCTTCCTATTGGTGTTACTGAGGACTAAGAACCATCCCTTCAAATCAACAATTACATCACTGGTGAGGGTTATCATCCTTGTTTATTTTCCTTCTCTTCACAGCACTTACCTCAGGGAAATATTCTCTCTGTCCAGGCGGACCAAATTCCTCTGATGCTACAGAAAACCAAGTTTAAGTGGATGATGTAGTTGTTTTGAGTGCTGCTCAGATGATCGATATCAGTGGCACAACTTCAGAAAAGCTCATTGACACCTTTCTTTGTGGACAACTTGAAGATGGGCAGCATATATGCCTTGACCTGGAGATAGATCATGTCCCTTTGACTCTGAAGGACCTGGATGTGGTGGTAGATATTGATAGCCTGATCTGGGTCACACGCTCCCTACATTTCAACACTCCCCTCGCTGTCTACCTGGGTCATGTTGTGGAGGAAAAGGCCCCCATGCACAGGAACAATCATGTGTATGTGAACATTCTTGTCCCTCAATCTCAGGAAGATGTTGATGCCATTGGAGGTCACACAGAGTGGTTGACCATGTCCTTCCCTCTCTGTGGCATATCCAACACCACCTTTGGTACACTGAACAATGCCTCTGGCTCCATGTTCGTCTATATTTGCTTCCCTTGAATGATCCACAGGGACAAGATGACGTACAAACGGGCCAATTGTATTCCAAAGGAGGTCTTGGACTTTTTCTGGGAACGTATCTTGCTTCCTGCCATACATGAGCATGTTGATGCTGGAAGTGCTCCATATGTATCCCTCACTCTTGATGAGGTGTGTTTCAAGGCACATAAAGGCAAAAGCAAGAAGCCAGGTCATTCCAAAGTGGTCCCCTTTACCATGGCGCTGTTGAGAAAGATACAATCTACCATGGAGAAAACCATTCAGGATGATCCCAACCGGTATGCCAACTATGGGTCTTTCTTTTTTGTCCTTGAATGCAAGAGAGTCAAACTATGGGCAAAGGCGTCTCTGTTCAATGATGCACGGTCACCAGTCAAGCTTCTCCTCAATGGAATTCCTTGCCTGTTATGCTTGGACCGGGTAGGTACAGGTGTGGACTTGATGGATCGTAAGATCGCCCTAAGGGTCGTTCTTTAGGGGTTCGAGCATCAGGACGGACACTGGAGGTTCGAGGGTTTCAGAGGAGCGCCGACTCAATAGTACGATGGAGACTAAGAGAGATCCTGAGACAAGGAGCAGTGACCTTGGTATATTCGAGGAAGTATTGAGTAGGTCAAAGTTAGAGAGACAATACAGGGAGTACGACAGTTTATATAGAAAGGAAGAGTATGCATGGACCAAGTAACGCCTGCCTTAATCAGAGGGATGCGTCATTGTAGAACAAGAAAGAACATGATAGAAATGATGAGTAAAAGGAACTATGTAATCGGTGTGAGAGAACCGATCAGTGGAGATAGAGGTCTGAGATGAAATGAGAATAGAAACGATGAGTACCCCTTTCTGGTAGCAGAGAGGAATGGTGTGGGGAAATCGAAGAAAAGGTAAGTCAAGGGAATGCAAGTCGAGGAAAAGAAGCAATCGTAACATTGCCTAGATTGGCCATACATGGTAGACCGGAAAGACGGAGAACTCTTGGTTGACATTGGCATCGGAATTCATCCAACCTGCAGTCAGAGGATGGTGGGTCTATGGCGATTGGATGCACTAGAAGCCTCCTTTGGTGCTGGTGGATTTCTGAGAGGAAACATACATCATACATGCACCCT
>JBBPRK010001330.1:0-13066 GCA_038093075.1 Boletus patriciae | reverse complement strand
GCACACCAGGTGATTTACCATATTTGGACGATCACGGCTAATTATTTATTTATTGCTCCCGAATTATGTTACAAAATTAGCAATTTTCAAAAACCAATTTTCAAAATTGGACCTGGTACAGCTCGGCGACCGTAGCCGCTCAATCAGGCCAAAAGCGAGTGAAATGTGCAGGATGCGAGGCAGGCTCTCAAGATCGCGGAAGATCCGTCAAGGCCGTGCAGGTCCGGATGCAGTCTTTTCAGGCCCCAAAAGAGGCTGCTGAACGCGATGCACAAGATGCAACGATGATTTGCGCGTCGGAGAAGTACCCAGGATTCGTTTCGTTGCCACGCACACTCCCTAGGCTGAATTCATTGCGTTCGTCGCTCGCCTGAGGTGGGTGAGGGTGTGACAACCTGCTCCCCTTCTTCTTTGCCTGATCTGATAGCATGTATGTAGGGAATCCACTGTACAGCTAGTCCTCGCGCATTCGCGGAATCGGTTGTCTCGTCGCTCGGCCCTTTCCACATTCCACACCGGGATGCTGACCGTGGAACATCTGCCCTTTAAACCCCTTTTCGAGCCTTGTCCAGGAGCTGCACCAACACCCTCAGTCGATATTCACCTCCCCCTTGTCCTGCGCTCTATGTGGAACATTCATCGCACGGTTACCATCCACGACCCGTTACGCGCACCCACAGCACAAATGAGAATTCGTCTTCAAATATCCCCTGGTTCTGCGCAGAACCACAACGCTGGTGCACTATAGTCGGCAGAGTACGAACCACCTGGGCAGGTATATGCTTTCCGTCTCGCCGCCGCTACCACCTCTTCTCCACCACCTGCTCTCACGCACGTGCATACATCTTCAGCGTCCATGCCTGCTGTTGGCGCCTCCTCCCGACCTCCTCGTAGCACCATATCGTCCCACGCCATTCAGGCTCAGACACAAAACTTGCCGTATCCCCTATGAACGTGGAATTATTATTTGACGAGGCTTCAAAGTACGTGTTCATTGTGGGCATTTGTGCGCGTAGGGATTGTGGAGCGGATATGGGAGGAGGAAGTTGTCCAGCCTCCAGAACCCCCATCAATGGCGACACTCAGGAGACGCCTTCACCGCTGACTGCCGCAGTACGGCAAGTCAGCCTGCAAGCGGCACGACCTTGCCTTTAGCTTCTGAGAGGCCTCTGGTTCCGCCACGACGAAGGCTCTGGGAGATGGCTAGTGCGCTGGGAGAGAGGGCTGTCAGTTCGGATAAGGAAAGTGGAGAGAACACGAAAGAGAATGGGAAGGAAAAAGGGAAGACCTGGACGAAAAAGTTGCCTACCCCTCACCCCCCCCCATCCTTCTGCCCCCCATCCTCACACCGAGTCCTCCGCTTCCCGGGTAGATGTACTGGACCCGCCTCTACTTCCAAAGCGCAACCTCGTCCGCGGTAGGGCCACGACTGATACAATTCCCCCCCACCACCACCAGGCACGCAGAACGGAATTGCCGCTCCAGAGATCAAAGAGCTTTCTGTCAATGCAAATGGTCACATCGGTCCAGACAAGCAGAGCCCAATGTATCCGACTCACCCTCCATGCCCGTCGATGAAATCACCCTTGCTGCACCACTATTCGAGGTTTTCCCATCGTTCACAACGTCACAACCCGTTACTGCCGAACCGAGTACACCACTCATCAAAGATTACTTGCCGCCACCTTCCCCGCACACCGCCTTGCTCCCCATGACGCCTCCATGCCTATCCCCATCGTGCACGTGACTCCTGTCCCCCGCCAATTCCACATCCTGCGAGTCCCGCCGTCAGCCGCTGACCCGCGACCTCCATGAGATGCCAAAGGGGACCGGATGTCGTCAAAGAAGTTATTGTCCTGCGGGTTGTGTCGTTACCCACACCCACGACGAAGGATTCTACAGCCTCCAGGACCCGCCAAGGATGTCACAGTCGGCGATAAGGGAGTGGCGGATGGTACGCCTTCGACTGTCGTCTCGGATCCTCTTCATCCACCGACCTCAGAGGACGATAGTTGCACGTCTGTGGGCGCGGCGAGCACAAAACAATCGTCGAGCACCGAGGGTGAAAGTTTCGCGAGCGATGCGACGTGGGAGGAGCGTGCGTAGGTGTTGCTGAGGTTAAAGGAAGACGTGTTTTTGGCTCGGATTAACGGCATACGGGCGCTTCAAAAGTGATGGTTGTAGATCGGTGTTCTGGTTGGTGTGTGCATGTCATGGTAGATTCTTTTTATTTGCTTTCTTTGGTATGCCTGTGACTCTACATGAATAATACTTTTCAGTACCCGGAGATCCATGGGTGCGTTCTCAAGTGAAATGGTAATACTGCATTCCCATAGGGACGTGGTCTACTTTCCACCTCATCTTTGTCGAAGATGGTATATAGTGCTATCCACCCCTCGCTCGCATTACGATATCCGCCAACTGTCGAGCTTCATCTGCAGAGAGCGCGCAACAGATTTTGAGCCTCTTCAAGTCTCGTCTGCGGAGCCCCTCATAAAAAATGACCGAAGCATATCGATCATGCTGGCGAGCCAGCTCCATACGTCTTGAGCAGCTCAAAGAGTCGTGCAGCATCTTCTGCAGGGCATTCAGTGACTCTGCCCACTTCGTTGCGAGCGTCGTCGCAAAAGTCGGCGTGGTTGTGATGCACGCGCGTGCGAGCGACCCGGATGCCTTAACTTCTCGATTGCCTTTTTGTACATCTGCCGCCAATTCTCCATCACGTCCTCGCACTCGAGATGTGTGACGACGAGCGTGAGGGGTACATTCTTCCCGCACAGAAATTCGAAGAACAAGCGGGAGTTGCGCTGCACGGTGGCAGTGATTCGCCTGCCTCGGATGCAAAAGTGGAGGTCGATTCCACCGGCGTCCTGCAGGGATGTGACGAGCTTGTGGGCTTTTTCGAGGCGCCAAAAAAGGTGTTGACGCCCATCTCGGGCTCGTTGAGCCCGACCGTATCGTAGATATGTAGTGACAGCTCTCCTGGAAGGGTAAGGGAGTACTCCATGGCTCCTAGCGGGCACCCCTCGATGTCGCAGAGGTCGACGCAACCTCTGCACCGGCCATCAAGTTAATCACCGAGCTTTTGCCCTTGCCAGTTTCTCCGAAAAGGGTCCCGATTTTGCGTTTGACGTGGCTAACGACAGACGGGAGGGCGACGTAATCCTACCTGGCATTTCGCAGAGAAGTACCAGGTCTTGCGCTGTCATAAATGAAAGGATTTTGAGGGGACGTATTGTCTTGGATTTTTAGGTCGCACGTCCACTGGCAGACCGGCACATCAAAATCTCGAGGTTTACTTAGAGATGTACGGTTGAAGGTGGAGGTGGTCGACTTACCGTTCCATTCCTGTTGGGCGGCGGCAACTGGTATGGCCCTAGGGCGCTGGAAGAACACTGATCTCTGATGTCATGTCTGAGGCTGATTGACCATCGTGACCTCGTTCTTGACCATGGACAGCAGCCCGTAACAAGCGGCTATGCCCGGGCCAGCCACAGAGACATTGACGAATGTCGGAGAGCAGGTTGGATTAACCATTTGCTGACCATGTCCTGATTATTCGGGCACCCCCGGTTGATGAGGATGTTGAATCTTTGCGTCTTATTTCGATGATATCGTTGTCGTACTAGATTGCATGGGTTGCAGCTCCAACCCCACATTTCTGGGGCTATACGGACGCCGTGGGTCAGTCATGTTGGTCATGGTGTCGATTTGATGCATCATTCGTATTCCTGAGCGCGGCGCGTTATGTAGAACGATAGACCGCGGTAGTAACAGCGAGCACAGCTGTGGGGCGTGGACGCGTCGCCTCTGCATCCAAACCTGCCCGCCAATGTGCGCCGCGTTCAAGTGTTGCCTCCATGTGTCGCTAATCGCCCTGTTACAACAACCAGACGGCGAGGACCTTGGACAACCAAGCCGCCGCTTTCCACCACTCACCCGCCTAGACCACTCCCCTGCAGCCTCCTCCGAACTGAAACCAACACGTTTCAGTCCAGCCGCCCCCAAACCAGAACGCTTGTGCCCCTACCCCTGCCGGAGTCTCCCTGTGTCACCTCGTCCCCACAGCATTCTTATATCCACTAGGCTCCTTACCAACCGCAGTACCAGACCGCCGACATATCATAGAGCGTCTGTTCCAGCAGCACAGATGGCACCCGAGCTCCAACTCCGTCCAACCTTCCTCTCCACTCTGGCAAAACGGGACGTCATCCCTCACCGCCCCCCTTTCAACCACCCAGTCACTCACGACTGCCCTGCCGATCGTGCAGCGGCCCCGGCCATCACCCCGCCCTAAAAATCAACTGGGCCCGCGACGTCCTCATGTTCGCTTACCACGCTCGGCGGAATGCTGGAGGCGATGCCCCACCCGTCGGACCATACAGGATCCCAAACTGTTGCGTCTCGTCCAGATCGTGGGCCCGCTCATCGTTCAAATCGCGTCCGCCCACCACCCCATCCCAATCCCAATCGTTACCGCGGAGACGAACCATCTTTGCGCCACGTTTACTGCGTCAGGCGCGAGCCCGGGCGCCAGATCATGTTCAACACAACCCACGCGTCGCCTTCCGCGACTTTGAACAAGCCGCGCGAGCAGGGTACGCCCAGGCTTGGCCGTGATTACGAAATTTTCAACGATGCTACGCACTGGCATACTCGCGATTGCTTTGAACGCCGTGTCGAGCCCAATGTCAAGGGGTGTATTTACGTATGTCCTTTTTGCTTCTACCCTAGTACTTTTTTCAACGCATATGTAATAGCGTATGGACATGGCACACTTGATGGGCCAAGTCGGCCGTCCTCCGTAGCCAGAGCTTGCCCTTTTCTTGATTCACCATGCTGTTACGCTTGCTTCCGTGCAGGTCCCTCGGCCCGCGTACTTCTTCTCGGGGAATTCTCCCACGTGACAGTTCCCCCGCACTCTTCGGTTCAACAAAAGCGCGTATCCATCTAGAGCGTGCCGCATTCCTCCGTTTCGCGTGCCCAGTACAAGCTCGGACATGCGTACGAGTTTGCGCTCCTACCCGTCCCATTCGGCGCCTTTTTGAGTGTCCATTATTACTCGCTCGCGAGTCAACAAGGGGAAGTCGAGGCGGATATGGCGCTCAGAGAGTGATTCTTGTGTGGGGCCGAGGGGTCGTTTGACAAGGACGAGAATTTGGCGTTTACGTTTGCCGAAACGGCTGCTCGAAAGGGGTTGGGGAGCGCCGAGTTTGCGATGGGGTATTACAAGGAAGTCGGGGTCGGTGGTTCCGAGGGCACTGATGCACCTTGCATATGGTACCAGCTGGTAAGTCGAGTCGGGGGGATGCAAGAATGGCTGATCCCAAGCCCCCTGACGCTCTAGGCTTCCAATCATGGGAACTCGGATGGGGTCGAACGTTTGGCGGCCCCGTCCCAGCCATCCCCGTAATCGATCTCGAGGCAAGAGGACGACACAATCACGCAGGCGAAACAGCGCTTGGAATGCGAAGGTGGTGGGGCGCCGAGACCGTCGCTCGCGGTCAGCCGACAGGTGGTCGACGTTATCCGGAAGAACTCGACGGCGTGGCACCGCGCACACGGATCGGGCGCTGGTGCTGGTGCTGGGGGTGGGACGCCGATCCTCCCGCCCGTCACTGAACAACAACAACCGCCTCCGCCGGCTGTGCACGCGATGAGTGTGAGCCCACAGGTGCCACAGGACCCTCCACAAGCGCCACCGCCACAGACAGTTTCCCAACCAACATCGATACACGTTGGTCGACCCCGGTGCCCACTCGGCTGGTGGTTCGCGGTCGCCTTCGAGAACGGACTCGCCGAGCTACGCACGGCCGGCTGGACATCCGCCCGGTCAGCCAGCGTACGAGGAGTATGCCCTCGCCTGCACTGCCTTCGGACATGGAAGGGGCTGGTGGGCAAGGACAAGGGGCGCCACCACAACGTCCAGCTGTCAAGGGTCCGACAACGTTTGCAGAAATGGGTATTCCAGGTTTCAAGCTCGAGGAAAAGGTGTGTGTGATCATGTGAGTTCTTTTTTTCGCGTTTTTTTTTGCTTGTTGATCTGCCGGTACTGATTGCTACGACGGGTTGGTATTCGTTTACGTGAACGTCGCGGGACACTCTTTTTCTTACTGTCTTTACCATTTGATTGCGAAACATTAGAGTACGGTTGTCGTCATTTACGCGTGCTTGTTATCAGTTACCAGGTGCGGTCGGGACTAGTTGCTGCCGTAAGGCATTGCAGGTGAACCCAAGGTGAGGTCGAGGTGAGAACCAGAAAAATATCAAGAAAGACGACACTAGTAGCAACCACAATTGAACCTATTTCCAACAAGAATCCCAAGACTCCCCATACGAGAAATTACCAAAGTCAAGCTTGTAAGGTTGATGTTGTGACGTGATCAAAGAACGAATGGGAAGATAAAAGGCATCATTTCGAGCCCAAGGAGGGATCCAGCAAATGCAAGCACCATTAGAGGGCTCAATCCAGCCATCCTCTTGTTGGTACAATTCTCCAAAAGAAGCAAGTCCTTGCAGAGTTGACACTTTGATGAAAAGCTCATCAGCTTTCTGACCCTAGAATGAGCTTGCCATACACTGACCAGTGGTTAGATTCCAAATCTGAATGGTGTTGTCCCAGGAGCCAGAGACAATATGAGTGCCATTAGGTGAATAGGCAACAGAAAAGACTGCTGTTGTGTGACCCTGGAATGGACCTGCTATACACTGACCAGTGGTTGGATTCCAAACCCTAATGGTGGTGTCCCAAGAACCAGAGACAATATGACTGCCAGTGGGTGAATAGGCAACAGAGAGGATTGCCTCTGTGTGACCCTGAAATGGATCTACCACACACTGACCAGTGGTTGGATTCCAAACCCTAATGGTGTTGTCCCAAGAGCCAGAGACAATATGACTGCCATCAGGTGAATAAGAAACAGAGTTGACTGTATCTGTGTGACCCTGGAATGGACCTGCTGTACACTGACCAGTGGTTGGATTCCAAACCCTAATTGTCTTGTCCCAAGAGCCAGATACAATATGAGTGCCATCAGGTGAATAGGCAACAGAGAAGACTGCTTGTGTATGACCCTGGAATGGACCTGCTATACACTGCCCAGTGGTTGAATTCCAAACCCTAATGGTGTTGTCCCAAGAGCCAGAGACAATATGACTTCCATCAGGTGAATAGGCAACAGAGTTGACTTGACCAATGTGACCTTGGAATGGACCTGCTACACACTGACCAGTCGTTGGATCCCAAACCCTAATGGTGTTGTCATCTGAGCCAGAGACAATATGACTCCCATCAGGTGAATAGGCAACAGAGGTGACTGCCTGTGTGTGACCCTGGAAAGGACCTGCTATACATTGTCCAGTGGTTGAATTCCAAAGCCTAATGGTGTTGTCCTTTGAACCAGAGACAATACAACAGCCATCAGGTGAATAGACAAGAGAGAAGACACCATTTGTGTGACCCTGGAATGGACCTGCAACAGATTGACCAGTGGTTAGATCCTGAACCATAATGGTCTTGTCCACAGAGCTAGAGACAATATCACTGCCATCAGGTGAATAGGCAACAGAGAGAACCCCATTTGTGTGACCCTGGAATGGACCTGCTATACAGTGACCAGTGGCTGGATTCCAAACCCTAATGGTGTTGTCCCAAGAGCCAGAGACAATATGACTACCATCAGGTGAATAGGCAACAGAGAGAACCCCATTTGTGTGACCCTGGAATGGACCTGCTATACACTGGCCATTGGTTGGATTCCAAACCCTAATGGTGTTGTCCCAAGAGCCAGAGACAATATGACTGCCATCAGGTGAATAGGCAACAGAGTTGACTCTAGCTGAATGGCCCTGAAATGGACCACCTACACACTGACCAGTGGTTGGATTCCAAACCCGAATAGCCTTGTCCCAGGAGCCAGAGACAATATAACAGCCATCAGGTGAATAGGCAATAGAGTTAACTCTGGCTGTATGGCCCTGGAATGGACCTCCTACACACTGGCCAGTGGTTGGATCCCAAACCCTAATGGTCTTGTCCCATGAGCCAGAGACAATATGATTGCCATCAGGTGAATAGGCAACAGAGGTGACTGTCCATGTGTGACCTTTGAATGGACCTGCTATACACTGTCCAGTGGTTGGATTCCAAACCATAATAGTGTTGTCACAAGAGCCAGAGACAATATGACTGCCATCAGGTGAATAGGCAACAAATGTGACATCCAGTGTGTGACCATGGAATGGACCTGCTACACACTGACCAGTGGTTGGATTCCAAACCCTGATGGTGTTATCCCAAGAGCCAGAGACAATATGACTGCCATCAGGTGAATAGGCAACAGAGGTGACACCCTCTGTGTGACCCTGCAAAGTAAGAATCTCTCCTGGCCAGCTCCGTGGATGTCCTTGGGCTACTGAGAGATGTTGTTGAAGGTGGTTCAGCCATAGTTGCCTGAGTGGTGAACTGGAGGGTGTCTGGGGCATGGCTGAGAGATAAAGATGGGGTGTAGATTCTCTCATGACAGGAGCAAACACTTGAATGAATTGGAATGCCTCTGATGCCAAGGTGGAGATCACATGGCCCTGGTAACATCATCATTAATATTCATCATTGATCACCACAGTAGATCCCACCTTGGCCCATTTTTTCAGGATATTGCAGGTCTCTACAGCAGACAGGATGTATGATGCAGGAGAGGAGAGGGAAAGGAGACTGATGGCTTCAAGCCAGAAGGGGAAAAAGCTCTTGAAGAACAGTGTGACCTCATCTAACAACTCAGGGGAACACTTTGCATGCTGAATGTGGTCCATCCAATACTGGCATGAGTATGCAAGGTGGGGGGGAATGGCCTTGGTCACCCGACTGGTCAGGTTGGAGACTTCAGTGTTGCGGAGTCGAGAATCATTGAGCCCACAGATGTTGAACTTGAGCATCTTTTGCATGCATCCGAGCAATGCATGGCCAAGAAACAGAGAATGTCGTGGTAGAATGTTGAGATGAAAGCTTGAACTACACTGCTCATCCAGTAAAAAGTCACGGAATGAGGTATGGAGGGGGCGAATAGGCTTCTCTTCGTCCAGGACTCCATCTAGCAGTGATCCCAGGGGTTTAATAATGTTCCGGACTTTTACGTCGTTACCGAAGAGAGCGGAAAGGGAAGTGAGAGAAAGCGGCTCTTTGAGCACTAGCACAACGGCCATCACCTCGCGAAACCGGTCCCGAGCATCAGACACAGTGAAGAGCTGAGTCAGTATGGTTCGGTACAGGTTGTCTAGTGGATTGGAGCCAGAGTGGTTGTCAGTTCGCAGGAGTATCCGAAGCTGCTCAGATGGATCGAATCCAGCACTACCATCCCCTCTGATGAACTTGCATGCAGTGGACGCCCACTGGAAAAGACGTTGGGACTGCCGGACGAGAAGGTTACACCACTCCTGATTTGGCCAAGAAGATTCGAGCTTGGGGTACCGACAAAGGGAGTGACGGACAAACTTGCCAACGTCCTCATCGATCGTGGCTTGTGGGACATCACCGAGATGTATACGAACGATTTGTGGACCAGCCGGAAGTGCATCCAGGATGTCCGTTTCAGGCCGAGCTGTAATCAGGAAGCGAAGGTTGGCTGGAAGTTTACGTTCGGTGAGTTGCTGTGAAAGGACGTCTAGAAGTTGTCGGCGATCTCCTATTTCGCCACTCTCATCGACGGCATCCACCACGACGATCAAGGGGCCAACGGAGTCGATATCCTTGCTGGGCTCAATGATAAGCTGCTTGACTTGCTCTGCAGGCGATACCAACGTGCATAACGCTCGATTGTCCTTCACGATCCTCCAAAGTGCGGACTTGAATTGTGGATTGTGGTCGGAGAGGTCACGTGAGATCGTGCTGAATATATTTTGTGGGTTGCGCTTCGCGATGTCACTGCGAACGAAGCAGTACGACGATCCCAGCCTCTTCTGTCCGTCGTACAGTCGAGCGATGGAGTGGGCGATGGCGGACTTGCCCGATCCTGCAACGGCGGTAAGGAGGCACACCCGAGGGGCATCCTCGGCGGGATTGTTGAGAATCTCGCAAATCTCTCGGATCACACCCTCGCGGGTCCCCGGAAGGCACCCCTTCTCCTCCACGTATCTAGCGCCAGCAGCATAGGGCATGTCGTCTAGCACAATGGATTCCTCTGTATCCCACATCCGTCAGCATCCTGACGCATTCTCAACGAGTAGAACCTACCGATATTCTGTACGACGTTCATCATACGAAAGACGGTGACACCCGACTGCAGTGTAACTCCTTCCAAGAATGCGGTTTTCAGTTCTCGGAGCTTGTTCTCATAATCCGTGATCCTTCCATCGATATCCGTGAGCGTATATTTCGCCGTCCGAATCCCTGAGATAAAGATTAGTGATGGGAATTATAAAGGGAGCAATGACCAACAAAAGTTGATTTGCTTGGCGTATTCAGCGATGAAGTAACCACACTCCGTAACTTGCTGGAGCAGAAGCTTGATAGGCTCTTGGTGCGCTTTGACAGTCTTCAGGGGCTCGGCATCCTCGACGAACGAAAAGACGTTGCTCATAGTTCCGGCTAAGCGAATGACCTTGTCATCGCGATTCTGCTGATTTACGAGCACCTGAGTGGGAACAAAACCGGCGATAAGTGCTAGTGAGAATGTCGAGCAGCACACAGACCTGGTCCGCGGCCGATATCACAGACCAGGCCAACGACGTATACGGGTGAATCTATACGACATTCAGACGGAGAGGAACAAGACGCTGAACACAAGATACCTCGGCAATCCCAGCCACGATCTTGTTAAAAAGAGCCATCCTTTTCAATAGAACGTTCCATGTATTCTCGAACGTCTGAAGCTCTGTCGTGACTTGTGTGACAGTACCGATCGCCGAATCCACCTGCCCAACGATTTGCGGCGTGGGGTGGAGTGCACTGATCGCTTCCGTCGCCCGGTTGACAGCATCGCTAGCTTGAAGTTCGTTGATGTTGACGTCCCCACGCGCCTCGACGACGAACGCGAACTTGATCGTAATCCCCGAACGTTCAGGCGCATGGGAAATATTTTCTCGAAGAAGCATTTCGACCACTTTGATCGGAAGAGATCGCGTCAGTAAAACATGGAATTGTCATACACAGTATCTTCGTACCACCATTGTTGGACTTTGCCAATATCCCGCCGATGGTATCCGTGAGACTTCCAACAATAATTTCGTTTTCTTTGAAGGGAACTCGAATGTCATACTTCTTGTAGACCGTTGCGAGAAAGGCGGTACGATCATCCCCGTCACTAACAAGAGTCAGTTCGATGTTGTTAGAACAATGCATTTGTACCCACAAATAGAGAACGTCATCCCAAGAAATGCGATTCTCTTTCTTCCTTGCGTTCTTCGTCGATTTGAGCGTATCGCCTACGGAAAACTGGATGTGGTATTGCTTCGTGACCCGGAGTTTAGGCTTTGCTTGAGCGCGAAATTCGATGTCTGAATAAAGGTCAACTCGCGGAAACACAAAAGGGCAAGCGGGACAACCCCACCTTGAATGGTGATGGTTTTCGCCCTAGAACCTCTTTCAGCCGGGGAAATTATGAAGGAAGATGATGTACGTACCCGTTTGTATCCATGCTTTGGTTGGATCGGTGGTTTCTGCTATGGGTGAAGCTGGTGAGGATGAATGAGAACAGATGGTTTGTTGGCAAGTTGTAGCTGGGAGCGAACAAGCTAACATGAGGTCGCAATGAGGTCGCAACAGCCGCGGATTCCCGAACCGGGCCGAATTCTTGACCGAATGGTCGTCTGTGCCAGACTGCCAGTACCTACCTTCCACCAAGCGTCAGGGCACAAAGACAGAGAAGAGCGTACGAGGAGGCCATTCCTTGGCTGGATTAGTGGTATCTGCTACAGGTGAAGCTTAGCTGGTGAAGCGATGAATGAGAACGATCTGTGGGTGGCTGTGCCACTTCACGGAGTCCAATGCCACGATGTTCTTCGCAGAGTTCTACTTTGCAACCCAACCAGAGCTGCTCAGCCTCGAAGCTAATATCCGAGGCGCACCCCACCCCATCGACAGACAGACAGAGAATGGAAAAAAGGTCGTACTTGTGACGGTGTATTCCCCTCGTGTCTGTGCCTCCCGTTGGCACCTCCGGTCGATGCCATATCCATATCGTCGACGATTCGTCGTCCCGCGTCATTCAGGCCCAGACACAAGACTCGCCGTATCCCCCATGTACGTTAAATTATCTAACGAGGCTTCGAAGAACGTGTTCATTGTGGGCATTTCTGCGCGTAGGGATTGTGGAGCGGATATTGGAGGAGGAAGTTGTCTGGCTTCCCAAACCCCTTATCGATGGCGACACTCAGGAGACGCCTTCACAGCTGACTACCACGAGTACGGGAAATCGGCCTGCAAGTCCATACCTTGCCTCCAGCTTCTGAGTGACCTCCGGTTCTGCCAGGATGTCAGAGACGCTGGGAAATAGCTGGTGCTTTGGCTGTCAATTGGCGTCAGGAAAGTGGAGAGTATCCCAAAGAGAGGGACATTGCGAAGAAGTTGCCGAACCCTCCCCCTCCCCCTCGTCCTGACCCCCCATCCTCATACCGAGTCCTAGGGCACTGGACTCTCGCCCATTTCCAAAGTGTAACGTCGTGCGCAGCAGGGCCACGGCTCATGCAATTGTTCCCCCATCACCTTCAGGCATGCAGAACGGAGTTCCAGGACCCTTCTGCCAATGCGAATAGTCACATCGATCCAGACAAACGAGAGCCCAATGCATCCGACTCCCTTCAGCGCTCGTCGATAGAATCACCTTTCCTACATCTCCATGCGATCCTTCCCCACCGCCGTTCATACCGCCGCACCCCGTTACTGCTAAATCAAGCGCACCACCCATCCAAGGTCACCTGCTGCCACCCCTCCCGCACACCGTTCCGCTCCGCATGACACCTACCACGCCGACCCCCATCCCGCGCGTGACGTCCCCCGTCCTACGTCTACGTTCGCACCTCTCCTCGCCCGCATCGCCGCCGCCAAGTGCACGTGCTGGGAGTCCTGCATTCA
>JBBPRK010001329.1:0-13081 GCA_038093075.1 Boletus patriciae | reverse complement strand
CTCTTCTGAACCTCTGAACCTCCGGCGTCCGTCTTGACGCTTGAACCCCTAAAGAACAACTCTTAGGGCGATCTCTTGATCAGTCGAGTCTACGCCTGTACCTACCCGGTCCAAGCGTAACACTGACACTATCATGAATACCATAGTTGCGCCTATCACTGGCATCTCCACCTGAGTCGATTTGAGGGGTAGATGCGTATGGCTTGAACTTCTCGAGGGTTACTTCATGTTTGGGTCGCTTCAGTCTCGCTGGGAGTGTGTGGGGGAGAGCATTGGGGACATCTTCATCCGAGTCGACACGTCGCGCTGAAACCTTCTTGTGAGCCGTTTCGTGCTCACTTTGCCTAGAGGTATGGGGAGGAGGCTCGGGTCCGTTCCTAGATTGCACCTCGGGGACATCATCTGAGTCGACACGACGCGCCAAGACCTTCTTGCGAGCCATTTTGTGCTCACTTCGCCTAGAGGTATGGGGAGGAGCATTGGGTCCATTCCTAGATTGCACCTCAGGGAGATCTTCATCCAAGTCAACGTGCCACGCCGTGACCTTCTTGTGGGCCGCCTCGTGCTGAGTTCGCCTGGAGGGACGGGCAGGAGCCTCAGGAACTTGAAGATCTTCATCCAAGTTGACGTTCCACATTGAGACCTTCTTGCGGGCCGCCTCGTGCTCACTTCGCCTAGAGGTATTGGGAGGAGCATCAGGTCTGTTCCTAGATAGTACCTCGGGAAGATCTTCATCCGAGTCGGCGCGCTGTGCCAAGACCTTCTTGTGGGCCACTTCATGTTCAGTTCGCCTAGGCTTTGCAAGAGCCTGAGGGACATGGGCAGTGGCTTCTGGTCCGCGCCTACTAGACAGAACTTCGGGAAGATCTTCATCTGAGTCGACGTGCGCTAAGACCTTCTCGCGGGCTGCTTCGTGTTCAGTTGGCTTAGAGGTACGCGGATGAGCCCCTGAGTTGGAATGATCAATAGTGCTGACTGCTGGAGTCTTGTTCTTCGTTGCTGTTGCTGCTGCCCTTCAGGCGCGAACTTGCGCCATATCGTCTTCTGAGTCACTATCATTGCAATTCACTATCTGGCTCGCTAACCCATTGCTGGGATCACAGTGCCTATGAACAACATGGTTGAGTTGACATCAGACATGTTAGATACGCTTACCTATTCCACCATTTGAGTGTCTCTCGTACCCATGGATCTGAATCATCCTCGAGCATTTCCACAATATGCCAATAAAGATCTTGCAGATTCATATTACCGATCGTCTGGGTCCAATGCTGAGCATGACTAATCATAATGTATGTCTGCAAAGGTCATCAGTATTGAGCGCATCGAAATTACGGGTCCAATATACAATAATGTGAACATATGCGATGGCATGATGATCAACAGATTCCAAACCCCACGCGCAGTTCTTTGATGGCTTTGCCGCTCGACAACCGGTGGAATCACTTAAAACCGCTGCCGGACCTAGAAATAAATGTTTGTAGAACTACATAAGTAACGTAAGTCATGATTACCCCCAGAACGAGAGCTTGACTTGCCTGTACAACCGTATGGTTTCGAAACAAGCTGATTGTCTTGTCGTCTGGGTCATAAATACCATTCTCATAGAAACCAGCTGGCCATCTTGACAACTTCATGGGAAAATCGCCCACTTGTAAGGCTTGCATGCCACTGAAATATTGTTAGTGGCAAGAGTAGTACCTTTGAAACACTTCAGACATACCATTCCGGATCCTCGTCATATTCTTCAAGGTCCCTTTGAGGACATAGCAACTGCGCCAATTGTGGATGGAAAATCCCACACATGGATTTGTCTTTGATCTCCTGAATGGGGGGGTCCAATGCATCGGCTTTGTCAAACATGTTCTCAGGCACGTACTTCAGGCCCTTGTGCTTGACTGAAGCAAGGTCAGTTGATCAACCCTCACTCATTCCTTTCATAATCTGCTGGCGGTCGTCATCTTGTCAACAATTGCGCATATATGCACACATATGCACCACTTGAATGATTTTGGACAGTTGTGAGGCTAACATGGTATCCAGCGAGTTTCGCAGACTTGGAACGAACTTGAGAATACCATTATAGAAGTCGAGCTGTTGCTGGATGACCTTCGGATCCCTAATGAAGCTTGTGTGAACGTTCTGCAAATTAGATAATCAAAACTCGTACAGTGTATCATCAATCTTGCCCGCTGTGTCATGCTGAATGCCAGTAAGGAATGCTTTCGCTGGCATTGCAAATGGGTCAAGAAGCACAACAGCTTTTTTCCCTGCAGTTTGGTAGATCTCCATTGAATCATCTCCGTCACCATCAGTCCTATAGGGATTAATTGCAGAGAACAATTATAAATATAAATATAAATTAAATACCTTTTAGACTTTTTCTGGTTTCCCGCACTTGTAAGGACGTTCAATAACTCATTGGTCTTGTTCATCTTGATATCTGGTTGGACACTGGTAGTGTTTGTAGACAAAGTGGTTTCAGAGGACTTGGATGGTTCAGATGACATGGTGGAGAGAGGAAAGTTGGGATGTGCGCTGAAAGTTTGTCCACTGATTAGATAAGATGACTATTTATCAACAAAGACAAACAACCAGCCACGGCCACATCTCATTGATGAAGTCCATCGACTGCTGGAGTGCCGCCACCATGATCCAGTGTCCCCACTGTCAGGTCAAGGTCCAACCACGGGGCCTCTTGGTTCACATCAATTGATGGTGCAAAGCCCACACCAAGGCTGTCACCAATGCACTCGAGGAGCGCTGAGAACATATTGCAGAACACTCGGTGGCCTTGGCCACCTCTCCAGTTTTGGATGACCCACTGGCAGTGGAATCCCCGAAACGTATTGATACTCCTAGCAATCAGTCTGACCCTCTCGTTGATGAAGTAAACCTTTCATTGTGACCTCGGCCACTGTTGACTTGACTTGATTATACTATCAGACTCACATGCCAGTGGACTTGGAGCCCAAGGTCGAAGAACCAGTGCTTCGGCCATCTGGTCGTCCTAACTGGCCCATCCGCCCTCCAAAACATTATCAAGATATGATCCCCCATCCCTTTATCCCCGTTGAGCACCAACTTGACTCATTCGACACCGACTCTGACCGTGCGCCCAGTGGTCCAGTCGGAGAGGATGATGAGGGCATGATGCAGTATGCAGTAGCTTCCCAGCCTTCACCCCATCCTTCTGACTTGGATACGTGGGTTAGCACAGCTCGTGATGTATATGATCTATTTCGCCAATACCACCTATCTTTTCCTTCATACGATCCTGAGAACAACTCATACTTTGACCAATTCTGTGATGCTCCGACGTTTATGGCGGATTCTGGTGCTGATGAAAACCGGCCATGGTATAGTGGATTGGGATCGACAATCACTGTACTTTGTCAAAACTATTTTTCCCTGTTCCTTAATGTGTCAACCTTTCGGCTCATGAGCTGGTTTTATAACTCATCTCACACGAAATCTCTTGGCGATCTTGATCAGCTTGTTAACGAAGTCATTCTCACAGAGGATTTCAATCAAGAAGAGCTGCGAGACTTCAATGCGATGCGAGAGGCGAGACGTCTTGATGGGTCCCAAAGCTCCAAGTCTACTTTGTCTTTTTTTTCAGCTGCAGACGGGTGGCAAGAAGCAACAGTTGAGATCTGTCTTCCATGTGAGAATATGAAGATGGCAGAGGCAGAGGCACCAAAGTTTGCTGTACAAGGCTTATATTATCGCAAGTTTACAGAAGTTCTCAAAGCTGCCTATCAGGAGGTTACTGCAAGTACCTTTCATACCGCTCCATTCAAGTTGTTTTGGAAGCCAAAGGAGGATCAGCCACCCAAACGTGTCATCTCTGAAATATATACTTCAAATGCCATGCTTGAAGAGCATGCACGGATCCAATCATACCATCATGAACCTGGATGTAATCTAGAAACGGTTGTAGCTGCGATCATATTGTGGTCTGGCTCAACGCATCTTGCAAGCTTCAGAAATGCTGCTCTGTGGCCAGTATACATGTTCATTGGAAATCATTCAAAGTATGCTCGTGCAAAACCATCGTCGTTCGCAGCCCATCACTTGGCATACATTCCAAAGGTATGTATCTAATATGTGTATGTATCATCTGACCTTGTATGACAGTTATCGGATGTGATCCAAGATGTCTATCGGAAGTCTTTTGGGTGTAGTGCAACGGCGGCTGTGCTCACTCATTGCAAGTGTGAGATTATGCAAGCCGTTTGGCGATTTCTTTTGGATGATGATTTCCTCGAAGCCTATGAGCATGGTATAGTCCTCAAGTTTCCTGATGGTATATCTAGACGGGTGTTTCCTCACATACTCACTTATGCAGCTGATTACCCAGAAAAGTAGGTGTTCCACTTTACGGCTGGAACGAGTTACAAACTGATGATTTTCAGGGTCTTACTGGCATGTATGAAGTTTCTGGGGCGCTGTCCATGCCCAAGATGCCTTATCGAGAAGAGTAATATTGATCGCTTTGGAACCAAACAAGATCAAAAGCAACAAAAGAACAATGCACGAGTAGACAATCACGAACATCAAAACTGGATTGAAACAGCGCACAAAATAATCTTCACTTTGGGATGAAGTGTGATCAGTAAGGCGGTTGAAATACTCCTCGGACCTCAATCATTAGTTCCCACTTGAGTAGATATTCTTTCATGTTATCAACTTGGATATGCTGTTGACTCGGCTTCATATAGAATGCATTTTCGGAAAAGCTCTCAAAGTTTGGCTTTGACTTTTACTCAATGCTTGTACCTGACTTCATGCACAAGTTTGAGTTGGGTGTTTGGAAAGGTGCCTTAACTCACTTGCTGTGCATTCTCTATGCCTATGGTGGTGATGCCATTCAGGAACTAAACGAACAGTAAGTAAACAATTTAGGATGGTGACACCCAAAAACTGAAATGCCAGTATTAGCTACTGCCAGATACCAACATTTGGACGTGACACAATTCGAAAGTTTAGCGCCAATGTTTCAGGCCTCACAAAACTTGCAGCGTGCAACTTTGAAGACCTTCTTCAGGTACGATGTTTTGATTTCCAAGTTGATTGCCATTTAGCTAATATATCTGAGGTACTAGTGTGCAATTCCCACATTCGAGTGTCTTCTACCGGAACCATTCAATGGAATAATTCTGGAACTACTGTTTGAGCTCGCCACTTGGCATGCATTTGGGAAGCTTTGCATGCACACTGAAATGACCCTTCATCACTTCGATAATTCCACCACATGGCTTGGTCGTCTTTTCCGAAGGTTTCAGCATGGTGTGTGCAGTAAATTCTGTACACATGATCTACCCCATGAATTAGCTGCACGTGCATGGTGACAACATGTTAGGGCTGTGAATCAGAAGGGAAAACAGAGAGCGGATCTACCTTCCTTGGATGGAAGTTCGACTAAACAACGGTCTTTCAATATGTTGACCTACAAGATGCACTCGTTAGGGGACTATGTCAAGTCAATCTGGCTCTATGGGACGACGGACAATTACTCGACCCAAATTGTATGTTTACTGCCTATCCTGTTAGCCCATTACTAGCTCCCTTCACTGACCTTACTTCAGGGTGAGCTCGAGCATCGACGAGTTAAGCGGTTTTACACTAGGATGAACAAGATTAAATTCACCTGTGGGATTGCCATGCAACAGCATCATGAACGACTCCTTCGTCGGCTGCAGGACATAGAGCATCAAACAAGGACAGACCACGATAGCCTATCCGAGACCAATGGCAATGAAAACCAGCCCTTTCTCCACTTCATTGATAAAGAACCCCTTCCGTACTGCTCTCCCGAAGGCCACTATCAAATGTCCAGCTCCCAGAAGCACTACTGGGATATTTCTGCCTGGTTGCACAAGAACCGGAATGATGTTGCTATCAAGGTAGGTGCCCGAAATGATCAGAAGGCGACCTTCTCATTTTAATCTCATTAGAATTTTCTTCCTCACCTGAAAACTCATATTCTAGCACGACTATCTGGTCAAGAGTATAATGGCGACGAGGTTTCATTTTCGCTATGCGAGCAGAACTCAATCTCATTCGTACAGAATTAAATTTACCGTCACAAAGTCCTGCGTGTGAACTTCACCAGCTATGATCTGCGTTGATGCCAAGACTCTTTGAACCCACGCACCAATGCTGATGTCATGGTGCTGGCGCGTGAAGACGAAACCGAACATCCACATCCATACTGGTATGGTTGCATTCTCGGTGTGTTTCACATGAACATCTGGCAAGGTCAACGAGTACAACGGATGGATATTTTATGGGTGAGGTGGTTTGGCCGAGACCTCGAGGAGCCTTCTGGCTGGGCAGCAAAGCGCCTCCATAGGATCGGATTCTTCGATGGTAACCAACCAGGGGCATTTGGATTCCTAGACCCAGATCTCGTGATTCGAGCAGTACATCTCATTCCTGCATTCATGTATGGACGCACAAATGCTCTACTACCCAAATCGATCGCTCAGCGTCCGTCGGACAAAGACAAAGACTGGAACTGGTATTATGTTAACATGTAAGTAATCATTGTCCTATCTTTCACATGTACTAAGCTGTAAGTAGGTTCGTTGACAGGGATATGTTCATGAGGTTTCAGGGGGGTGGAGTTGGACACAAAACGACGAGGGAGGAAACCCAGTGTTTACTTGATGACCGAGACGAGCACAACAAGGTCCCTTTTGTCATGGAGAGCGAAATCAATGGAGACCAGATGGACCTTGATGACGAATCTGATGAGGACGAGGAAGACAGCAAAGAGGACGAAGAGGAAGACAGAGATGAAGAGGAGGAGGGTGAAGATGACAATGAAATGGATGAGGACGGGAGCAGCCAAGAAAGCCAAGAATCAGGTATCGGAATTTCGTCTGCGACACTTGCAAACGAAGAACTCGTTGATGAGATGGACGAATTTGGATATTCAGGATTGGACCAGGTTGTCGACCAAGATGATGAGGGAGAAGAGCTTCCGGAAGAGGATGGATTGGGAGTGGAGGACGGTGAAAATGTGAGAGACGACGACGGAGATGAATTCTTTGCAGATCTTTGATTTTCTGTAGATTGTGCTGACACGCTGGAAGTTAGTATTGCGTGCACTCAGGTTGCTTCGTTGGCCTGCCAACTGGCCGTATCAGGATGTGTGGGTTCCTAGGGCACGATGGGTGTGCGACGGACCTTGCTGTCAATGTTCTGGCTCTTCGTGGTGGGAAGCCAACCTACCAAGTCAATCACTCTTAAGGCTGGGCTCGGCCTTGCAAGCCCTAGCATCGTCTTACAGAGCTGCCGCACAGGCTTGATAGGCTTGATAAGCCTGGTAAGGCCTTACCAGATTTGGGCACTTTTGCTGATGACGCCGTCGCATCCACAACGTGTACAGAACCCGGCTACCATGCCAATACGATCGGTTTGTTTTCGTCTTCACTTGTACATCAATGCTTTCTCCTTAGTTTACCTAAGGAAACCCAACGTTCACGTTATCGAGACCTGATCCCCCTGACCAACCCACCATAGTATCTCAACGCCACAATCCCCACCCCCACCAATGACCTTGCCGACCCAATTGACACCCAGAATTTTTTTGGGGGTACCATCCCATGCATTGACGCTCGCGATCGCACTCTTGAGGCTCCGTAGATCCCCGAGACGGGTTTGCGTTGATCTTGTTAATCTATAGTTGTAGCTCTTTTTGGTCACCTCGATATCGTGGTACACCTGTGTCTTGTCTGTTACTGATACGATCTATGATTGGACCACAGGTGCTCATGACTGCACCCACTCTGCCGGCTCGTTGCTTGACCTTTTCAAGGCAACAAAGCAAGGGACCAACACATATAAGCCAACTTAGGGCGACTTATACCGTGGTCGTACAAGGCTTGTTGTGGAGGAACGCTTTGGAAGACGCACAGAAACTGTGGGACGAGTTCGTCGGGGAGGTGGTCAGTGCATGGGACAAGGGCAGCGAAGAAAATGAGATGAGGGTAGGCTCTGTGTGGGCATCGATGTGCTCGTTCAGTGCGGACTACGGTACCAAGGAGGTTTAACACCCTCACCCCTTGGCTCTCTGCCACCAAATGGGTCTTCCGGGTCATTACCTTCAAGTCCACCCGATTCATGCACTCGTTACTTCTCTCCTTCGTATCCGCCGCCCAGATGCGATCTTTTACATCTGGACACACCTGTCATCTTTATATTCGTCTTCCCCGCCAACTTGATGCTTCGCATATTGCTCATGGCAGCGATGCAGGCTTCAAAGATGGATGGAGAGCTCTGGTCTTCTCTCCACTACGCACTTCCAGATGCCCCAAGATGAAATTCTCTTATGAGAACGGATCGTTCAAGCGATCCACGTCGTCAACATGCGTTTTCAGAGGTCATCATCACAAACTACCGCGAAGGCAACATTAGTCAGTGCCTCTTTCTCTTTCTCTCGTGCCTTCTCATCCTGTCTCGTAGTTTGGGCGAATGACCACCGCCTCATCCTCCTCGCACCTGATCTCGTCGACTTCCAAACTCTGAGCTACGCCCGTCACTTTAGGCAGACCGTCCGCCGCATCGTCGCACTCGAGGTCTTCCCAGAAGGGTATCCAAGTCGAAGGTAGCTCTGGGAGCGGTACCGGCACCTACAATGGACGGTCCGTCGATGTCAGGGTCTTTCCCGTGGGTATCGACATCAAAGTGCTGAGGAGAAGATGCACTTCTACATACGATCGGACATATCACGTCAACAAACCTGGAGCCGAGGTCGACGAGCTGAAAGGAGGTGTCGCCGGTGGCTCCAACACCATTCTCCATTTCTCTCGGCCATCGACCCTCCCGACTACAATCGTCCCATTCCCTGGCAGGATCTGCGCAGTGGGGATACCGATCCCAATCCCACAAGTCCAAACCCGATACGGTGATGGAATCATTGTAGTTCCGGAGTAGCATGGGCGAGTTCGTCTTTTGGAGCACGCAAGATCCCAACTACCCCGTGCAGATTCAGCGTGGAGAAATTTTCGAGGTGTTCAAGATGTTGGACAGTATAACGCAGCCAAGGTCGTCCCATAGCAGTCGCGTCATCTACGAGAGAGACTGGAACCCGATCCAGGTGAAAGGGGTTCGGGAATTTATTTGCCGGAGGAGCTCGTCAGCTACACGATTGCCTCAATCGAGGTAGCAATTAGCGGGAGGGGTGCAAGTGGGTGTAGGAACGTTGCGGACGGCTTGACGGAGGCGCAAGTATGGATGGTGTGGTCTCTGCTCGGGTGTTTGATCTCGTTGATGAAGATTGAGCTGGAGGGACAACCAGACGGAGGGAAGGAGGCCATAAAACAGGCCATTATCAAACGCCTATTACCAGAGTGGAGCAGGACGTCTCTCACGTCATATACTTATCCCTTGCTCCTCCGTGATCCATTTACAGTGGTCGTCAGGAGGCTGCCGCCACCCCTACTATGCGTGCTTGGCACGTACCGTCATTGGAATGGTCTACGTCTTGAACAAGGCACAGTCTTGCAATTGCATTCTGGTCGTGTTGCGAAGCCATGCAGACCTATTTGGCGACGTGCAAATATTTTTCATGCCTGTCGTCCATCACTCACATGTGTTTGAGCACACCACAATGCTCATGTTCGAGATGTTTGGCGAAGCTCGGATCGAAAATTTCCTGTATGTGTTCACGCTGCCTTTCCTCCGACACGCGGCCATCCTATGCCATTCCATCCTCCCGAATGCGTTCATGACACCGTCGTCGGGTGTGCAGACGAGCACCAGCATCTTACCACGTTGCTACACATTCCCCCTATCGGATCTACTCAACCAAGACATGCTCCAAAATGTGCTTTCCGGTTGGTGTGCCCACTATGGCCATTTCCATGCAGCATCGCAGCTTGACTGTGGTGTCATCCTGGATTATTCCACTGTCTACTGCCTCGCGCGGCTTCCGATCGTGCTTGACAATCTGTTCAACGCGCGGGACATGGACACCGGCACACTTGTTGTGCACGCCTCCAGCCGCTGGCGCACTTGTAGTAGACACTGGCGGACACTGGCGCACTCGTCATTTAGTGGACACTGACAGACTTGTTTCTTTGCCATATGAATACACGAGGTTTGGAATGCTCCTGTGTACCTAGGGATGAGTGCCAATCAAAGCAACCAACCTGATGCGTCAGAGGGGTAAAGTCTATGGAAACAAAGGAAAAGAATTGTATCGCGCCCATTGAGGTCACAGGTCTGGTTGTGCTGCGCTCGAGCGGATATGGGTCATATAGCATTCGCCGGACCTAGACAACTTTGTCCTTGTCGTTTCGAATACTCGATGAGTGCTTCCCATGCTCGGGAGTAGTGGACACGTGACAGGCGTAAAGTACCTGTTGAGCACTCGTGAGAGCTGGCCTTGGCTGCCCATGTTGATCGCGATGAGCGGCTTGGTGGTGCTTGGCAACAAAGGCCTGGAGCGCAAGGTTGCTCGTGAGCAAGGTCACTTTGGAGATGAGCTTGACAATGTCGCATGATCTGGGAAGCACCCTTGAGGTGCACGATGTCCTTGATGAAATGAGGTGAGAGCGCCGTCTCAACGTCAACGTACTCACGTCCAAGCAGCAACGCGAGTTTGATAAGGTCTGCAGCTTCCTTTTTTGTGTCGTCGGGGAACGCACCGCCTTGCGCGATCATGCAGACAGTGCATACAATGGGGAGTGAGGTGATGCATCGCAGCGCAGAGACCTGGTACGAGACGTACGCATGCGATGGAATTGGGTTCGTAGAGCCCGCTTCGCGGAGGAGGTCAATGTGCAGCTCAAGCGTATCCACGCCCGTACCGAGCTCGGGAATATCGGCTGCATGGCCTTGGTCACGTTCAGCGCCAGGTCAGGCTTTTAACCCAGACACATGGCCAAAGAACCTCTCCACCTTGCCCTCCAAACCATGCTCTAGCTCGGCATAGTCGCCAAATTCGTACCTGCCATACTACGCAAACCACGGCTCACGACGCACACACATTGTCCATGTTTGCGAACACCAAGGTGTTTCAATGCCAGTCCACAGGAAACTTTTATGGATGTGTTCCGTCGGGGTGACGGGTCAAGTAGGATAGGGCTTAGGAAGTAATCGTCACCCCGAGTGTGGCATCTGAGTCCTATGCACATGTTGGGTCATCTAAAGTCCGGACATGTCATTGTCAATGCAGCGGCCATGCTTGGTCCGCGACAGGTTGGTTTCATTGATGGATGGCATACACGACTCAGATGGGACGTGGTGTCATTCGACGAGGTCGACATGCACCTGCTTGCGCAACCAGATCGACGTACTGTCAAACGGCAAGTTGGTGGATGTTGGTTGGTTGGACAGTTCCTGCATACCACCTACGCTTGGGATGCCGTCGGACTGGCTGCGTGATGTCCTGGTTGCAGATGGGCCGGTGTAATTGCTCGGGATGGCGTAACCAAACCCTTCTCGCCTGCTGAGGATAGCTGCTGGCGTGAATGAGAAGTGGCAGAGCACAGCCACTCGGAGGTGTCACCCAGCGTTCCGTACAGTGCGCGGTGATGATACCGGCACTTTGGTTGGGTGAGTCATCAATGCATGTTGCAGGCCGATTCAATAAGAGAGGCCTATGGCCCACCTTTCCCAGTGAGCGCCACAGGCATCGTAAAGGGAAGTAGCATTCACCTGGGAGAGGGCTTCCGCAGTGAGGGCATGACCTAGTCTCCCTATGTAAACACTTCGAGATCAGAAGATTGTGTCGCTCTGATTATACGCATGACCCGTGTGAGTCAACCCCGCCCGGGATTCTCCAAGAGCACATGTAAATTTCTTTGACTAATTATACCTCATGCTTGTCGGTCACACAAGGTGACTGAACAAATGCGGCAGTACCAGGACCTGGGACTCAGCACCGCAATCTCATTTTTCTTACCAAAAATGGAGCTGGCCCTGCTCGTCAACGGTACATGGTCTAAGAGACCCATTACTACCTACAACGAAAATGGGTCTGTAAGACCATCGGAGTTTGAAAAAAGTGCTGCCTGAGGGAGTGTTGTGACCGTTGTTACTCTTGGCACCCCTTACGCTACGCACATTACCCCTTACACCACGCACATCAACAAAGTCCGAACACCCTGACATCACGCGCACCCACAAGACCCCAGGAACTACTCGCTAAGGTGCGTCGGGCTTTACCGGATTACGTCGCCTCGAACTCATATAACCCCTGCCGCTTCTTACCCTTTCCCCACATTCCCCCTCTCTTTCCTCTCTCTCTCGCGCCTCGCTCGCTGCGCGTGGCGTTCGTCGTCGTCTCCCGCGCCCTTCCTGTCAGCGTGCGTCGCCCACTGCGCGTGGTGTTCGCCGTCGTCTCCCGCGCCCTTCCCGTCAGTGTGCGTCGCCCACTGCGCGCACTGTTCGCCGCCGCCCGCCGCCCTTCTTCCCTCTCCGTCGGTGCGCCCCTTTGCCGTCCTCTGTCCTCTCTCAGGTTAGTCTTCCTCCCGTCTGTCTGCGTGCATTGCTCACTGCGTGTGACGTTCGCCGTCCTTTGCCCTCTCACAGGTTCGTTCCCCTCCTGTCTGTCAGCGGACTTTCCCGCTGTGCGTAATGCTCGCCGTCCTCTCTCGCCCCTCCCGTCAGTGCGCCGTTTGTGCGCCGTTCACTGTCCTCTACCCCCTCTCAGGTCAGTTAGTCCTCTCTTCTGTTGATGCGCGTTGCTTACTGTGCGCAATGTTTGCCGCCCTCTGTCCTCTCCTGGCCTTGTCGCCATCCTGTCTGTCAGTGTACTCGCCCACTGCGCACGATGCCACTGTTGGTGGCATGCTGTTCGCTGTCCTCTTGCCCCCTGTTTCGACATGCATTGCAAAGCATTTATTGAAGGCAAGTACGACGCCATGACAGGCATTTGTCTACTAACCAAATATGGTAGTCCGTGTCCTCTCTATTACTATTAGTTACCTCCAAGTGCTTCTGCCAGTGAGCTGTAACGGGAAATGCTTCGTGGGTTAAGAGGAGTGTGAATTGAGATTGAAGTATGCCTGGCACTCGTGTCGCTGGTCGATGAATGGGATACAGGTAGGGTGGGTGCAATGGG